>CAJGYO010000003.1:22145869-22384606 GCA_904845875.1 Miscanthus lutarioriparius
TGTCTTGTCATAGCTAGAGGAAGTCTTGTGATAGGGATTAGAGGTAGGCTAATCTCACGACAAAGATTGTGCCGTGGATGTACGTGGTGGTAGTTGGAGGAAGTCTTGTGATGTGGGCTTCGCTTCTTCATCTAGCGCTTCTGGTTGATCCTCGTCACCGCCTTTGATATCGTCTCGGCAAGTGATCAACACCATATCCAAAGATCACATCGGTCTTGGGTAGACAGATACCCACCGGCCTTCTCTCCGCTCCATGTTGTCTTGCCGTCATCGCCGATTTACTTTTAGGTGCACCAAGCGTCTGCTTTTTGAAGAAAACAGTGTAGCTGATGGCGGTTTGTCCTTTCGAGTAGCAATTTGGGACACGTAGTCATTCCAGAGCCTAGCCGTGTCCATGTTCCTCTTTGCTACTTTGCTTTTCGTGGTGCCGAGTTCGTTGGGTCTTGTAAGATTTGTAATCTTCTATTTTTGAAGTCGCTTGTAATGTAAACGAATCTTGTCTTCGAGTTGTCTTTTACTTTTCTGTTGTGATCCCCGTTGCGTTCATGAGATTACCGAGTTCTTTCTTAAATAACCGGTTTCTTTTGTTCCTTGTGAGGTAGCCCTTTCTTTCTTCTTTTCTTTCTTCTTGGTTTGACGGGTTGTTCTTGTAGCAATCTGATAACCTCCCGCCGTGGTCTTTGGACGGATAAGTCTCAAATCTGCCCGCTGGTTTGTACCGTTGTGTGGATTTGTGCCCTCCGTCGCTTTAGTCTGCGCTCGGTAAATGGACCGCTATGTCTCCCACATCGTGTGTTTTATCGGGCCTTGTGGGCCGCTTTGTATCACTCGAAAATCTATTTAAAGACCCTTTATCTTCCTTTCCCTTGCTGCCCACTCTTGCCTTTAAACCCTAGCTTTCAAAATCCACCGCCGTCATCATCGCCACACCCGAGCACCATCATCCTAGCTTCATCTTCCTTAGTGCCTTTTTGCTTCCGCCACCATGGGAAAGAAGAAAACCGCAAGCAAGTCTCAGCGCGACCTTCAGTGAGACGGGAGTCATCCCTTTCTTTGATCGAAAACCAGGAGTTCATGGCTATGAGGGCTGCTCATAAGGTTTGGCCGGCTCCAACAACAAGCAAAGACCAGCTGCGCGAGCTCGTTAGCGATGGCTTGATCCAAAGCAAAGTCATCGCTGAATGGAGAGTTCCGGGCGAGCATTGGGTTCCAGCTCTCGGTCCTGGTGAGATTGTCCTCTTTGTTTCCTTTGTCCGCGCTGGACTTTGCCTTCCTGCTTCTGCTTTCCTTCATCAGTTTCTTGGTTATTTCGGGGTTAGTCTGAACCACCTAACCCCCAATGTCGTTCTCCATCTTTCTGTTTTCGTTCGTCTTTGCGAAGCTTTCCTTGGAATCCCTCCTTCTTTGTCTCTTTTTCGCTTTTTCTTTCGTCTAAAACCTCAACCCCGCCGTGAAGAAACCAGCGTTCTTGGCGGTTGCGGGATTCAGTTTCGCCAGGGTCTCAAAATTAAGTTTTTTGACTATGACCTGGTCGATTCTGTAAAAGATTGGCGTGCCGAGTGGTTTTACGCTGCCAATTTGATCCCTTCCCTTGCCGTCAATTCTGGATCTGGTCCTATGGTGAATGACCGATGGGAGAAGAAGCTTGAATCGCCTGCTGAGATTCAAGTGATCCAGCCACTCCTGGATAGGATTAGCATGCTGAAACAGCAGGGTTTGACCGGCTTTGGTATTGTTTCGAGCTTTCTTCGTCGTCGGGTTCAGCCTTTGAAAGAGCGGGAGCATCTTGGCTTTGAGTATTCTGGGGCCGAGGATCCTTCACGCATGGTCCCAGCTCTTGAGCTGACCGGTGAGGAGGTACTCGAGCGTCTCCAGAAGATGCTGAAAGGAGTGAGCGTCATTCCTCCTGCTGTCTCCGAGTTCTCAGCCAACAACCCGCCCCCAGCTATTAGTTGTCTATCTTTTTGTTTGAGTACTTTATGCACTCTTGCTGCATCCGTTCTTGCTTAGCTTTTCTTTGTCTCGGTGTTTTATCCTTTTTCGCAGGAGCTTGGGCGGAACTTTGTCGACCCGGTCCCTCTTGACGTTCTCCCCGCCGTGGTGGAGACTGGGGATAGACTTGCTGGAACTTCTGCAATTAGTAAGTCCCAAACCTCTACCGCCCTTCCTGGGGTTTCTTCCGGATTTGTTGATGTATATGAAGAATATGTTCCTCGTCTAGTCCCTCGTGGTCCTCGCAGTGTCCCGAAGAGGGGGCGAACGGATGGGTCTTCATCTGGCCTGCCGGTCTCCAAGAAGCCTCGCAAACCAAGTACTCCCTCAGGTACTCCAGTTGTTGCTAGCATGCTCTTAGGTGAGCACATTTAATACTCTTTGTTCCTTTATTTTCCTATTTCTCTCTTGAACCGAGTACTTTTTATCCTCTTTTTAGCAGGTGCTCTGGTTTCCTTGGCTGAGGAAGAAGAGGATGATGAAGTACCCCTCATCATGTGGCGATGAGTTGTTTTTCATATTCCTGTTGCATTGAATTTCTCTTCTTTGTCTTGACTTTTAGTCTTGAACTTTTTGAAGTAATCGGAGGTCGGGTGTGAGTTCTTCCGAGGCTCCCATGCCGACTTCTTCCGAAGCTTCGGTGTCGAGTTCTTTGGTAGCCTTGGTACCGAGCTCTACCGCTCCTCTAGTACGGAGTTCTTCCACGACTCCAGCCTCGGCTCCTTCCGCGGCTCCGTTGTCGGCTATCCCGCTCCCGTCGCCGGGTGGCGGGGACGTTTTCGCCATCGTGGTTCCCCTGCGAGGCCTTCTCTTGGCTTCGCGAAGAAGAAAGTGGTTGGGTGAGTAGATTCTAGCTTTATCTTTTTGGCTTCTATCTTCCTTCCTCTGGTTCTTATCGGTGCTTCCCTTTATCACTTTTCAGTGTTTTGTCTTCTCTCATTTCTTCATCGACTTCTTCTCTGCCTCCCGCCGTGCCAACGAGTTCCGAGCCTCAGGACTCACAACATTCTGTTGATAAAGTTGCTGCGGGGGCTTCAGAGCTACCTGGCGAAGTTGCGGACTTGGCCGCTCCGGAGGTGACTGTGGTCGTCGCGCCGGGTCCTTCTGAGGGTTTGGCTCCGGCTTCCCTGGAGGTTGCTTTGGTCGTTCCTTCTTCGCCCCATCCGGCCTCTCCTTCCCCTTCTCTTGCTTTCGGCGGTCCTTCTTTTTCGGTGGACGTGGTGCAACAGATTCGATGCCACCCATCGGGTTATCGGAGCCGACCGCAGACACAGGGAGCTTATCGACCCTCGTGACTTCTTTTTGGTGAAAAGCTCCGTAGGTTTTACTCGCCACTCCTCTTTTGCATGCTTGTTTTTCTTCTGTCCTTACGCCTTGTTTCTCTTTGCCTCTTTTTGCTCAGTCTTTCTCTCGTGATCATTCTGGCTTCTTTTTCTCATCTGAAAATGAGAGAAAGTTGTCTTCTGAGGTGGATGCTCTAAAAGCCGATCTCGACCTTCTTCTTCGGCCGAGTTGGAGACAGAGCGTCAAATGCACCAAAAGGAGGAGAAGACCCTTCGTGCCGGGTAGTGGAGACGGAGAAGCGAGAGATGCCGCAGATGGAGTCTCAAGAAGAATGAATGCAAAGGTGCCGTGGGTTCTCTGCTGTTTTTCTTGTATTTTGACTTCTTTTTTCACGACTTGTTCTTGGGTGTCTTGTCTAGTTCTCCGAGTTGAGAAGCGAAGCTCTGGAGAGTATCGATGAAATGAAGGCTCTTGTCCGCTCTAGTCATAATAAGGCCGAGGAGGTAATTACTCATGCCGAGGAAGAACTCGCCTTTGCTAAGTCGATTAGGCGTGGAGTCGACAGAGATCTTGTGCAGCCCAAAAACTATTGAAGGCTTGTCCGGGGAAAGCATGCGGCAACTACTGAAAATTGGAACATTTTGTGGAAATCTTTTTCGCTCAAGAGTCGATGTTCTCCTGACTCCAAAGGATGACGGGCAATCTTGGGCGCAGCTCATTCCCCGATTCCACTTCGCTTCCAAGAGTTCAGCGAAGAAGTGTGCCCAAGTATGTACCAAGAATGTGCTAGCCTGTGTCCGGGTCCTTGCTCAAGAGGCGCCTCTGTCCAAGATAGCAGAGGAAGTCGAAAGCCAAGAATACCTTGACGCCGTTGAGAGGATGGAGCCCGAGGTCGAAGGTTTAGCCAAGAGGGTTGTAGATGCCTAAATATTGACATTTCCTTCCTGATGACAATGCCTCGATCCGATTGACCAGCTTCTTGTAATATTACACTCCTCTTTAAATGAAGATTCTTTGTTTTCGTTGATGTATTCTTTGCCCGGTGTGGTCGGGTTACTTGACTTGGCCGAGTACTTTGTCCTGCTTTTCGTTTCGCTCCATAAAACAACTCATGTGTGTTATCCTCGACGAGACCCCTCGATTTGTCGAGTACTTTTCTTTTCTTCCTCTTTTGTGATCCGTCGAGTGCTTTGTCCACGCCAGACTTGTTAGATGTAAATCTTTGTGTTGACAACCTTTCGTCTGCGCTATGTAAAAACGACTCGGCATATAGAATGTCGCCTTGACGAACTTTGGCATCCGAATGCTTTTTTGAGTGGCTCTTGTACTTTCTCGAGGAAAAAGTATTCCTATCTCGGATGTAGCCCCGAGCCTCTTGCTTTTCGAACGAAGAGTCGGAGGGTCTTTGAAGTTCAATTTCGGTTGACTAGTTTTGGGTGTTAGCTTTTAGCTACCCTCATCGGCGCGGGCTCAAGCGTCTTTTCATTATTTTGCTCTCGGCCGGATGCTCGGGCATGTTTTCACCATTTTGCTTTTTGTTTGGGTGTTAGCTTTTAGCTACCCTCATCGGCGGGCTCAAGCGTGTTTTCAGCTATTTTGCTCTCGTACGGGATGCTCGTGCATGTTTTCACCATTTTGCTTTTTGTTTTTCGTGTTAGCTTTTAGCTACCCTCATCGGCGGCTCAAGCATGTTTTCACTATTTTGCTCTCGGCCGGGATGCTCGGGCATGTTTTCAGCCATTTTGCTTTTTGTTTCGGGAAAACAACTCGTTGGAAGTCATGACAAGACATGTTGTGGATGAATATCATCTTTATTGATCATGAATATGAACTAATACATATGTTGTCGAAGAATATCATCCTTCGTCGATTGTGAATGTTGGTCCCTTGTGGCTTGCATATCTGTTTTATCTTGAGTTGTTTTTATGCGTAGAATCTTCTTAGCTTGCTGATGTGCCATGTATTGCTGACTTCTTTTCCATCTTCGGTTATTAACTTGTATGTGCTCGTCCCGGTGACTCTTGTGACAATGAACGGACCTTCCCATGGACCGAGAAGCTTATGTCGTCCGTCACTTCTTTTTTGTATCCTTCTTAGCACTAAGTCTCCGACTTGTAGTGATCGAGGATGGGTACTCTTGTTGTAGTGCCGCCTTAAACCTTGTAGGTATCTCGGTGATTGAGAGGTAGCGTTTACTCGACTTCTTCCGAGTATGTCGAGTTCTAATCTTCTTGTGTGTTCTTCTTCTCCTTCATCGTATTGTTCTATCTTTGGTGATGTCCAGATCAAGTCGGCAGGCAGTATGGCCTCTGACCCGTAAACTAGGAAGAAGGGTGAGTAGCCTGTTGCTCTGCTTATTTGAGTTCGTAGCCCCCATACTACTTTTGGTAATTCTTCAATCCATTTGGACCCATAGTCCACTAGTTCTTCGTATAACCTTGGTTTTAATCCGGCTAGTATGAGTCCATTGGCCCTTTCTACTTGTCCGTTGGCTTCTGGATGTGCAACAGACGCATAGTCTATACTAAAACCACAGTCTTGTGCCCAGCTTCTGAATTATGTAGCTATGAAGGGGGAGCCTAGATCTGTGATGATTCGATTGGGCATGCCGAAGCGTTGCGTAATGTCTTGGATGAATTCGACTGCTTTGGTTGCACTGTACTTCGCGAGTGGTTTGTATTCAATCCACTTGGTGAACTTGTCGATTGCTACAAAGATGTACTCGAAGCCGCCTTTTGCTTTCTTCAGGGGTCCCACTTGATCCAAATTTCAAAGCAGAAAAAAAAGGCCAAGCGGGTGGGATGCGAGATAAGATTGTGAGTCGGTCACATGGGCTTGTCTTGCAAACATTTGGCAACCTTTGCATTTTCTGACAAGTTCTTCTGCGTCTTTCAAAGCGGTTGGCCAGTAGAATCCGGTGCGAAATGCTTTGCCAACCAGTGTCCTTGAAGCGGCATGATTTCCACAGCAACCTGAGTGTATCTCATCTAGGATTTCTTTGCCTTCTTCAAATGAGACACATTTTAGGAGTACCCCTGATGATGCTGCACTTCTGTAAAGTCTATCTCCTACTAGAACGTAGTTTTTGCTTCTGCGAACAACTTGGGTGGCTTCTGCTTTATCTGTTGGTAATTTATTTTCTTTGATATAGTCGATGAAAACTTGGCTCCATGAGGTGTTGATTACCAAGATCTGAATGCCTTTAGCCTGAATTTCATGGGTTGTCTCACCGGGTTGTTTGATAGAGGGAACTGATAGCTCTTCTATGAATACGCCAGGTGGAACCTTTGCTCTGTCTGATCCGAGCTTGGCAAGGACATCTGCTGCAATGTTGGAATCGCGCAGGACGTGTAAAATTTCTAATCCTTGGAAATGTTTTTCAAGTTTCCGTATTTCAAAGACAATGAAGCACCCATGTTTTCTTTTGTGCAATCCCAATCTTTGTTTACTTGGTTGATGACTCTTCGCTTTGAATCGCCATATACGAGTAATCTCTTTATTCCGAGGGTAATTGCCACTCGTAGCCCGTGTGGATGAGGGCTTCATATTCTGCTTCATTATTTGTAGCTTGCCATAATATCTGAAGGACGTACTTGAGTTGTTTTCCTTCTGGAGAAATGAGGAGAACGCCTGCACCGGCTCCGCCTAGTTTGAGTGACCCATCAAAGTACATCTTCTAGTGGTCAAGGATTGTATCTAATAAAGGCTGCTGAATCTCTGTCCACTCGGCCACAAAATCGGCAAGGGCTTGAGATTTGATTGCTTTCCGTGGGGTGAAGTTGATGTTAAGAGCTCCAAGTTCAACTGCCCACTTTGATATGCGTCCCCGTCGCATCTCTGTGTAGTAAGATGTCTCCGAAGCGGAAGTCTGTCACCACGGTAATCTTGTGGCTTTTGAAATAGTGGCGAAGCTTGCGTGAGGTGATAAGTAGAGCGTAGATTAGTTTTTGTACATGCGGGTACCGGATTTTTGATTCAGATAATACTTCGCTGATGTAGTATACGGGTCGTTGTACTTTATACACGCGTCCTTCTTCTTCTCTTTCTACGACTATTGTCGTGCTGACTATAGTAGTAGTCGCCGCAATGTATAGCATCATAGCTTCGTCTTTCCTTGGGGGTGTGAGAATTGGTGAGGATGTGAGATATGCCTTAAGTTTCTTGAAAGCTTCGTCGGCCTCCTTTGTCCATTCAAACTTGTCTGTCTTCTTTAGTAGTTTAAAGAAAGGTAACCCCTTTTCGCCGAGTCTTGATATGAAACGGTTGAGGGCCGCCATGCATCCTGTTAGTTTCTGTACATCTTTGATACTTCTAGGTGGCCCCATTTCTGTTATAGCTCGAATTTGCTTGGTGCTGGCTTCAATCCCGCGCTGACTGACCAAAAATCCGAGTAGTTGTCCTGAAGGAACTGCGAATACACATTTATTTGGGTTCAACTTCCATCTCCATCTCTTCAAGTTTTCGAATGTTTGCTCTAAATCTTCAATCATAGTGTCTGGGTTCTTTGTTTTCACCACTACATCATCCACGTATGCCTCCACATTTTCACCGATTTGATCCCCAAGGCAAGTTTGGATAGCTCTTTGGTATGTGGCACCGACGTTCTTTAGTCCAAACGACATGGTCTTGTAACAGTAAGCACCGAACGGAGTAATAAAAGATGTCTTGCTTTGGTCTTGTTCTTTTAATGCGATCTGGTGATACCCTGAATAGCAATCGAGAAAGGATAATAGTGTAGACCCCACTGTCGAGTCGACTATCTGGTCAATGCGTGGTAGCCCGAACGGATCTTTTGGGCAATGTTTGTTGAGATCCGTGTAGTCGACGCACATATGCCACTCGTCTGTGTTCTTCTTCTACACAAGGACCGGGTTTGCTAGCCAGTCCAGATGAAGGATTTCTCTGATGAATCCAACTGCCATCAGTTTTGTGATTTCCTTTTTAATCGCTGCCTTTTTGTCGGGTGAGAATCGTCGTAGCCGTTGCTTTATAGGCTTGGAGTTTTCATTAACATCAATTCTGTGCTCAGCCAACTCTCTTGGGACACCTGGCATGTCGGCCGGCTTCCAAGCGAAGATATCTTTGTTGTCCCAAAGAAAGTTGGTGAGCGTGAGTTCCTATTTTGCCGAGAGGTGAGCACTGATGGTTGCTGTCTTGGAGGTATCGCCGGTGCCCAAGTCAATTGCTTGATGTCGGCTTCTTTTGGTGGTGTGATGATGCTGGGCTTTTTAGCCGGTATTTCTAATTCTTCTTGGCTCATCTCCGCAGCAATTGTGGCTATTTCTTTTCTTCCATTGTCGGCTTGTGCTTTGGCCGCAATTTGGATTGCCTGAACGTCGCAGTCAAAAGCATGCTTCAAATCGCTTTGAAGAGAAAGGATATCGTTGGGTCCTGGCATCTTAAGCAATAAGTACAGATAATGTGGTATTGCCATGAATTTTGCCAATCTTCAAGGCCCGAGGATTGCATGATATGATTTAATCGAAGTCTGCGACCTCAAATTTGATAAACTCGCTTCGATAGTTCTAGAAGGAGTTCCAAAAGTAACGGTAAAGTAACTTGTCCGAGTGGCATGGCTGCTTTGCGGGTACTATTCCGTAAAAAGGAGTGCTTGTTGGTGTAATCATCCCAATGAGTTGTAGTCCCATCTTCCTTAGTGTTTCGAAAAGATGATGTTGAGTCCAGCTCCCGTCGATTAGTACTTTGGTGACAAATCATACCGGCAATAGTTGGGTCTAGAACTAGTGGGTAATGACCTCACGCTCCCTCACGCTAGTCCATTGGTCTTCTCTTGAAAATTGGATTGGATATTGTGACCAATTGAGATATCTTGGTGTAGCCGGTTCTGCCGTCATGATAGTCCATAGTGCTAGTTTTTCTTGATGTTTGCTTCGCAACTGGAGCCCCCGAGAAGATCACCGCTACCGCCTCCGGGTTTTTGAAATCCTTTGTCCTCGTGGTTGTCTTCATCTTTCTTCCGATTGTCCTCTTTGGTGTTCTCCTTACTATCTTTTCTTGTGTATCGATCATTGAAAGTGTAGCGCTTTCGATGATGGTGTGTCTCCCGTTAGGGTGCAATGGGCAACGATGTGTTTTCAATGTCATCATATCTTTTGGGTTTGGAAAACTTTTTTGATTTGTCGGCCATTGCCACGGTATTGTCTGGTCTACGTTTTCTTTCTTGATGTCTGCTATTTCGATGATTTTGCCTGTCCAGGTTGTCCTGATTGCTTCTATCCGGGAACCTTTCTCACGTTTTTTCTTCTGTAGTAATCATTTTTTCTACTGTTCGTCTGAACTCTTCATTGTTTCTCGGATTTTCTTTGCAGAAGTCTTGAAATTGCCACCTAGCCATGATTCCGTGAGAGAAAGCTTCAATTACTTCTCGTTCGGTGATGTCATGCACTTGAGCCCACAGTTCACCGAATCGTCGATAGTAATTTCTGAGACTCTCGCCCCCCTTTTGCTTGAGTCCTTTCAGTTCTGCATGAGTGATCGGGTGTGTGATGATACCCGCGAAATTTTCACAGAAAGCTCTTTGCAAGTCTTCCCAAGTTCTGATCGACCCTGGGTTCAATTTATCGAACCATTGGAGGGGCATCGTTTCCAGTGCCATGGGAAAGAACAAGGTTTTGATATCATCGTCTCCTCCGGCTAGTTCAATTGATTGTGAATATATTCTGAGCCATTGTCTTGGTTCGGTTTTGCCATCATACTTGGAGTGGTTAGACGGTTTGAATTTGTGAGGTAATCGTACTGATGCCAACCTGTTCGCAAAACAGGGGAATCTGTCGTGCATTCTGGCTTCTTTGAATTCGGATTCGGCTCCTTCTTCTGGCCAAGTGTTGTTTTGATGGGAATAAGTCTGCGAGGCTATCTGGGTAGGCACCCTACTCCTGGTCTTCCTTGGTTGTTCAAATTGGTGGCCCCAATTATGTTCCTTCCTACTTTCTCCATTATGGCTTCCACCTGGCCCAAGTCTTTCGAAAGCGGACTTCCTTTGATTTTGATCTTCTTGCCTGCGGGTTGTTGATCTAGCGGGTAGTCTCGATCGGGCTCTCTCTTCATGCGTTCTTGGGATCATCGACCGGAGCAAGTCCTGGAGCTGTTCGTACTTCTCTCCATGATGTGAAGTTGCCCTGAGTTCTTCTAATGCTTCTCGAATCTTATCGTAAGGCGTATTCACCGTGCGTCTTTCTTCGGCTTCTTGTTGTGATTTTCTTTTATCGTATTCAGCCAACTCTGACTCGTATCTGGTCCAGGCTTCTCTACGCTGCCTAGCGCGGTGTTGGCGCCCTTGCTTCAACTTGTTTTTCCTTTCTCTAGCCTGTCTCTGACTCTCGGTTTCTCCATCGTAGCCCTGGGCAAAGGGTGATATGTTGGACTCTGATTCATCTGATGACCTGACATCGGGTGCTTTTGGGGGATTTAATGGTGACCGAGGACGTCGAACCATGAGCACCTCCCGTGCGTGAGCCGTTCCATTATTGGTGTTAGTTTTCATACTGTCGGAGTTGCTGATGACTTTAGTAGGCGCCTCGATGTCGCAGATCGAGTCTCCTTCTTGGTAAGGTAGAATAGCTGTTGTTGTTGTGCCAACTAGTTGGGTTCTGCTATCTTCAGGAACGGAACCTGGCCAGTGGATGATACAGTTTTGCGATGTTATTGTTAGCACGAGACCCTCCTGAGCTCCTGTCAGTGGTATCCCAAGCATTGGATTGAAAGACCTTTCGAACTGTCCCTGGTAGGATTTTGTCGTGTTGTCGAGCCCAAATGGAAAAGAACTCGACCTTTTGAAAGAACTCTGAGGATAATCCGAGTTGTTTTGGGTTGTGCTCTGGAATCCTGCCAAAAAAGAACTCGGTTTCTTGAAAGCACTCGAATAAGACTTCATCTCGAACACGGAGCTTGAATTCGAGTCGGATGCGCGTAGCCGTGAAATCTTATTCGAATCGGGTATTATGAGCTGCGCGGATCTTCTGGTGAGCTGATCCGTCATAGTTGTCGAAATAGGAAATTCTTCATGATGATCTGGATCTTTGAGGAGATGGCTTTGAAGCCTGCCGTAGTTGTCCACCTCGCAAATCCATGAGGCGAAGATGAAAGTTAATCCCGTCGGGAAGATCATGTTATCGAGGTCCATCGAGCTCTCGGATGCAAAGTCGCCGAAATCCCCTACCTGGCGCGCCAGCTGTCGATGTTTCACCACCGATAGCCTGCCACGGGGGTACCCGGGGCAGTATGTTCGGGCTTCGGCGTATGCTGAACTCGATGGTAAACGCAAGAGACAGTCGATTTATCCTGGTTCAGGCCCTCGATCGTAGATCGTGTAACGACCCTATGTCCAGTCGGCGTTAGCCTTTGCGTTGGATTGATTATGAAGTGTTATGTTGTACAATTGTCATCCTCTTCTCTCAAGAGCCCTGCCCTCCTTTATATAGTCAGGAGGCCAGAGTCCTAGTTGGTTTACAATGAGATTTCCTAGTAGGATTACTTAATAGTTCTACTACTAAGATTACATGGGAAGAATCCTAGTTGAACTAGATCTTCTCTCTCCCTTGTGGGGTATCCTGTGGGTCCCGCATCGACAGGGCAATGAGCCTAGGTTTCGTGCCTGGCTATGAGCCCTCTGAGCTGGATGAAATAGAAGCGGCTGTGACTCCTCTCGCGGAAAGGCTGGCGAGCAAAATTGAAGACATGGTTCTCCCCCGGAGGGGTAGTTAGTTGGTCAAGTCTGATAAACATTTATCTATAATCCATGGACAAGTGTTGGTTCTTTTGTGTCAAAAACAATTTCATAATTTCGTTTCATAATTTTGTTTCATTCGTTTGAACCTACTTTCTTCCCTTTTGTATTCGAGAAAAAAGGTTTATGCGATCCTTCCATTCATTAAGACCGTAGGGCCCGAGGTGTACAAGGGGGAAATTTCAGTCGTGCTAGTGAGCAAAGTTACCACAGCCATCGAGGCGTGGGCTTTTAGCTATCTTACCCTGCATGCTTGTTTATCTGTTCCCACAAACCTTGCCGCTACTCTTAATGCGCGAGGAGGAGGTCTGACACAATGACTATTTCAAAAGGAGGTATTTACCTTTATTTACCTTTATCAGCCCCCGAGTGAGATTTGGCCCCTTGCGGTCACTAGGGCCGGATGTTACTGGAGACCGAAGCGAGGATAGCGAGGTCCCATTACTCGCCCGACCTTCCCCGAGCCCCTACGCGTGGCGGGGATTCGGTCAAGGGTCGGGTCATTTTGTGATTGTCGCCCCGTCCATAGTTTTTTGCAACTGGAGGGGTCGAGGTGGCATCACTTGCCTCGATGGCTCGAGTGACGTGCCTAATGAGCTCGCTAATAGGGATGTTTGGATGGAATCCGACCCCGATGCCTTGCGACAGGGTCGGCAAAGCCCTCGGATGGCGTTCCATTGCTCCATGACCTGCCATCCAACAGATTCCCCCTCAATGGGGATTCTATGGGCTCGGCAAGAGGCTGGATTGAACTTAGAAGGTTGAGATAACCCTATCCGCCTTAATGCGGGTTGGGCAAAGGCCGCTGAGGCTTATCTGTGTTTTCTCCCTTGGCTTTGGTTTGACACGAGGTGGCCTTGGACCCTTCGTTGGTCAGCCTTCGAATCTCGGTCTCTCGATCTCGGATCGAGCGGCTCGAGCCCCTTGAGCCCCTTAGGGTCTGATAGGGGTCGGCCGTGTTTTGCGTGTCACCCCATCCTCGGTTTCTGCAACCGGAGGGGTTGAGTTAACGACACTTGCCTCAATGGCTTGAGTGCCGCGCTCAATGAGCTCGCTAATAGGTATGTTCGTGTGAATCTGGGTCCATCATTCGTTGACGGGGTCGGCAGAGCCCTTATGTGGCATTCCACTACTTCTTAACCCGCCTCTCGGTAGATGCCTGAGCCATTCGGTTGGCTCAGGTGGCCCGTTGGCCTCTCCTCGACGGAGGTTCTGTGGGTTTGGCTCGAGGTTAGAATCGATCGAGAAAGGTCGAGATGTCCCTGTCCGCTTCTGAGCGGAGTCAGGCAAGGCCGCTGGGGCTCATCACGGTTTTTCTCCCCTGGCTCTGTTTGACGCGAGGCGGCCTCGAGCCCTTCGTGGGCTGGCCTTCGAACCTCGATCGGTTGCCGCTCATATCGAATGAGGCGGACGCAGCTTCGTGGCGCGACACAAGGTGTGTTGAGATGCGACGATCGCATATGCAACGTTTGGATGATGGGATTAATATACGATTTAATTGAAATGAAAGCGGGGGTCAGTAATGCTACCTCGGTGGCATGAGTGACGAGAAGCCCTTACTAGACATGTCCATGCGGGGTTCGAGTCTGACGTTTGCGTGGGGGCCGGCGTGACGTATACGAGCATCGCAATTTTTTGTTTCCGTCCCTCGGTGGCGATTCGAGCCGTTTGATTGACTTTAAGCGACCTGATAGCTCCTCCTTGAAGGAGATTCTATAGGCAGACCCCTTTGAACCCTTCTCGAGAAGGTGGATGCAAAAACTTGGGGTACGGGGAACTGTGAATTCGATTATGCTGGTGAACGAAAGCACCGTAGCCATCGGGGCGTAGGGTCTAGCGGTTTGTCCAGTTTTACTCAAAGTTTTACACCCGCACCCCACGTCTCTGGTTTTTAAACGTAAGGAGGGGTCAGGCGATGAGGATGTTTAAACAAGTAGACACCCTCGACAGCCCCCAAGCGATGTCCGTGCCCCTGCCATTGCTGGGGTCGGAAGCTCGGTAATGAAATTAACACGCAAAGTAAGTAAGCAGAGGTGCTTATCTTTCAGTGGTCGTTTGTTCATCATTTTACCTAGGCCGTTCGATCGACCCAGGAGGCCCGTTGGCCCCCGCCCTGGACGGGGGTTCCGTTGTCGGGTCGTTCCATGGTCCTACCTAGGGATGCGGGAAGTCGCCCGCATGCGGGTGCGCCCTGATTCTCGTGCTTGGCATGCGGTAGTGGTGGGCCATGCCCAGGCAGCGTCCTATTTTGACCAGGCGACGTCTCGTCGAACAGAGCATGTCCCGTCGGTTCAGGCGCGTCCCCTCGGATTCTCATCAGCCTCGATTTCCCATCTGCATTGAATAGGGGAAGGAAGAGAGTTTTTCGTCCCCACCTATCAGCTTTCCTCTGCTGCCGTGCCTCTTCCTTAAATAGGGAGGGGGAGGGGAGTTCTCGTCCCATTCCTTCGCCTGCTTCTGAGCCGCTACCTCTTCTCCTTCCTTTCCACCGAATGTGTTCGTGCGTCACAGCGGTTCCTAAGTGAGAGAGGGTAAGGCTAGGGAGAGAAAAACTCACAGATCCACTCATGAATCCAGAGCGTGATGTCGAGCTAGAGGTCATCCAACGTAGATGAGATGGTGTTGGCCGCCTTTGCCGAGAAGGGGCCGCTTCCACCGAAGGAGGAGGTGCACTGGAGGGTGCTGAGCGTTGTCGGTTTTGCCGTCGTTCATGGTGATCTTTCTTCGGCAGGAAATGCCCCCCGTCGAGATGTCATTGTCAAGGTTGCGGCTGATCATGATGGCATAGTCCCTGGACGCTCCGGCAGAGGTGCCGTTGTCAGGGTTGTGGTTGATGACGACGGCGCAGTCCCTGGGCGCTCCAGCGGAGGTGCCGCTGTTAGGGTTGCGACTGATGACGATGGCGCAGTCCCTAGACGCTCTGGCAGACGCACCATAGTCGCCGACGTGGTGCTCGACGTTGCAGATGATGGCGTGCTCGAGGATCCCGCGGAGCGGTAGGACGTCGCCGATGGAGAGCATGGTGCGGCGACCGTAGTAGTACTCATAATAGAGCTGGTCAGAAACTGTAATCAAATAAGTTTGTGGGGAGCCCCCAATGAATAGTTTTTGTATTTATGAATACATCAGTCCTTTTTGTGATGAAATTACATTGTAAGCGATGAATTTGTGCGAAGAATGAATCAGTTTTCAACTTTCATTACGGCAAACAACTTTTCGGCTTTTCTCCCTCTTTTTGTAAAAGAGGTTTGGTGCCTTCTGGACCCTTCTCATAGCTAAGGACACAAAAACTCGAAGTGTGGGAGAGCCAACTCTGATAATGCTGGTGAGCAAGGAGGCCGTAGCCGCTGGGGCGTGGGTTTTCCGCAGTCCTACCAGTTATACTCAGATTTTGTTCCCAAAATCCTAGCCCTCAGGACTTACCATGAGAAAAGAGGGAAAACTCATAGAATGTTTGCAAAGATAACACAGAGAGTGTTTGCAAGATAAACATACTTATATCAGCCCTCGAGTGAGGTCCGACCCCTCGCACTTTGTAGGGGTCGGATGTCACTAAAGATCGGGCATTTTTTAAGACAAAAAACTGATAAGAAAGAGTATGCATTTATTTAAGGGTAAAAATGGCGTAGCTTCTCAATGTTCCAGGCGTTGGTGAAGACCTCGCCGTCGATGGTTTTCAACTTGTAGGTGCTTGGCCGGAGTATTTCCGCAACGACATATGGCCCCTCCTAGGGCGGGGAGAGCTTGTGACGGTCCTTGTTGCTCTGCACGAGACGGAGAACTAGGTCCCTGACATTGAAGGCTCGGTCCCGCACCCATCGGTTGTGGTACCGATGCAGCGCCTGCTGGTACTTGGCCGAACGGAGGAGGGTGGTGTCGTGGGCTTCATCTAGCTGGTCCATGGCATCTTCGTGGGATGCCTCGGCTCTCTATTCATCATATGCTCTGATTTTTGGCGCTCCATAGTCGAGGTCCATCGGGAGGACGGCCTCAGAACCGTAGACCATGAAGAAATGTGTGTAGCCAGTGGCCCGACTAGGAGTTGTCCTTAGGCTCCAGAGCACCGCAGGGAGCTCGGTGACCTAGCGTGCGCTGAACTTGTTGAACTGGTTGAAGATCCTAGGCTTGAGGCCCAATAGGAGCATGTCGTTTGCGCGCTCGACCTGTCCATTCGTTCGGGGGTGCGCGACGGAGGCCCAATCGACTCGGATGTGTTGTTCATCGCATAATCGAATGAATTTCCTGCCGGTGAATTGTGTGCCGTTGTCTGTGATGATGGAGTTTGGTACTCCAAAGCAATGGATGATGTTGAGGAAGAATAGCACAACTTGCTCGGACTTGATCATGGAGATCGGTCGAGCTTTGATCTATTTTGTGAACTTGTCTACGGTGATAAGCAAGTGGGTGTAGCCCCTGGGTTCCTTCTTGAGGGGCCCAACCAAATTGAGCCCCCAGACCACGAAGGGCCACGTGAAGGGGATCATCTGGAGTGCCTGGGCTAGGAGGTGAATTTGCCGAGCGTAGTACTGGCACCCTTCGTAGGTGCGTACAATCTACTCTGCATCGGCTACAGCAGTGGGCTAGTAGAAGCCCTATCGGAATGCATTCCTGACCAAGGTTCTAGGTGCAGCGTGGTGACCGCAGACCCCACCGTGGATATCGCTCAGCAGAAGCTTCCCCTGTTCGACGGGGATACAGAGCTGTAGGATCCCGGTGTGGCTCCATTTGTAGAGTTCACCTTCTACAAGGATGAAGGACTTGGCGTGACGTGCGAGCCGTTGAGCTTCCGTCTTGTTCGTCGGCTGTGTGTCACGGAGGATGTAGTCGAGGTAGAGTGTTCTCCAGTCATCTAGAGGATCGGGCTCTGTCGCTAGTTCCTCTTGAAGCTCCATGACCTCGAGGTCGGAGGGAGCCATCGGTTGGTCAGCCCTCGGGGCTGGATCAGATGGGCCATCATTGGCCCGTTCCGACCCTTCGTAGTGTACCGAGGGCTTAAGTTGGTCGCTGGCGAAGACGCCCGTTGGCACCGGCTCTCGACCGGACACCGCTTTTGCAAGTGCGTCGGTCACCTCGTTGAGGCACCTTGGGATGTGATTGAGCTCAAGGCCTTCGAATTTGTCCTCCAGTCGTCGGACCTCCTGGCAGTACGCAGCCATCTTGGCGTCATGGTAGCTGGACTCCTTCATGACTAGGTTGACGACCAGCTGGGAGTCGCCTCGGATGTCGAGGCGTCAGATGCCCAACTCGATGGCAATTCATAGGCCGTTGATGACCGCTTCATACTCAGCCACATTATTTGATGAGGGGAAATGGAGCCGAACCATGTACCTCATGCGGACCCCGAGGGGTGATACGAAGACCAGCCCCATGCCGGCGCCCTTCTTCATCAGCGATCTGTCGAAGTACATCGTCCAGTACTCTTGATCGAAGATCACCGATGGTGTCTGGACCTCGGTCTATTCCGCGATGAAGTCAGCCAACACCTGGGACTTGATCGCCGTTAGGGAGGCATATGTGATGCCTTGATCCATCAACTCGAGCGCCCACTTCATAGTTCTTCCTGTGGCGTCCTGGCTCTAGACGACCTCGCTGAGGGGAACGACATCACGACCGTCAAGGGGTGTGACCCGAAGTAGTGATGTAGATTCCTCTTGGTGATGAGGACGGTGTATAGGAGCTTCTGGATCTGGGAGTAGCGGGTCTTGGAGTCGGATAGTTCCTCGCTGATGAAGTACACAGGATGCTGGACCTTGAGGGCATGCCCCTCTTCCTCCCGCTCCACTACCAGGACGGCGCTGACCACTTGCATGGTGGCCGCTATGTATAGTAGGAGGGATGCTCCGTTGCTTGGATGAACTAGGATTAGGGGCCTTGTCAGAAGTAGTTTGACCATGTCAAGTGCCTCCTGGGCCTCGGATGTACACTCAAAGCGGTCGGCTTTCTTCAGTAGTCAATAATGGGGGAGACCTCGTTCGCCGAGGCGCGAGATGAACCGGCTAAGGGCGGCAAGGCACCCTATGATCCGCTGAACCCCCTTTATATTTTGAATTGGGCCCATCCTAGTGATGGCTGAAATCATCTCCAGATTAGCTTCCGCGGCGTTCGATCTCCCGAACAAGCTGTTGTCCAGCTTCGTCTATCTCCCGCTTTCGGGCTCTCAGCTGCTCCACCCCTATGTGAGGTGGGGCCACTGTCCCCCTTCGGTTCTGCCACCGAGGTTGCCTGCCGGAGTAGTCTCCTCCGTGGAGACGCTTTTGACGTGTCCCTTGGGTGTTTTCACCATGAAACATTCCCGGGAGGGGTGATGGCTCCCCCTGCTGGAGTCAGAATTAGAGTCCAACCCTGGCCCCTCTCGAAGGAGGCCATGGAGGGATTCCGTGATGCTTTCGATCAACCCCACGAACTCGTTGTTCACGGGAGGCACAATTGTGCGATGTGCCACAAGGTGGCTTATGGTCGCCGCGGTGTTACGGAGACTGAACAGAAGCGCCATCGAGGTGCTCCATGTGGAGTGTTCTAGAGAGAGGGTGAGGTGGTGCGGGTCCGCCCTGGATGGCTAGGGTCCGAGGGAGACGCCGGGCTAGCTCTCAAGCCTCCCGTAGCTGAAGTCGATGGAGGGGAGAGATTGGATGGTGACGTGGGCCAATGCCAACTCTTCTCCCACCGTGATGATGAAGTCCAGGTCACCGAAACGCATGTGTGTACCTGAGACCCAGCTGATTGCGTGGGTAGACATCCAAGGCCTGATTTGGAATGCGCAAAGGCCCCTACCTGGCGCGCCAACTATCGGTGTTTCGAACAAACACCATCTAGTAAATTTATAATTGTTGCATGTTAGGCTCGGATGGTGTACTAAAGGACAGAAGGTTTATACTAGTTTGGGCAGAATGTCCCTACGTCTAGTCCGCTGCCGCTCGTGTTATTAATATCGAAAAAGGTTCATAGTAGGGGGTACAAACGGTCGAGAGAGGGAAAGATCCCAAGTCTCTGATGGAAGGGTTGAAAGGACGCCAAGAGCTCGGATGCTGCTTGACTACGTGTTGTGTGTCCAAAACGATCGGTCCCCTTAGTGGGGTGCCCCGCCCTCCCTTTTATAGACCAAGGGGGGAGCAGGGCTTGCAAACGGGAGAAAGATGAAAGCCGAAGGTAGAGAAGGTCCTTTGAAGGAGCCGGGTCTTCCTTTTCCCCTGTGCCTGCCCTGATAACATGGCAGATCGTGCCAGGAATGGCGTGTTCATTGATCCTCATAGGGCCATGCCCTGGCCTCCTTCAGCAAGTGGGTGTGTCCCATCCTACACCGATGGACGGTGCGGCATGCTAGAGAGCCAAGCTATGACCCTTCGGGGAGTAGACGGGGAAGTGACCATACATCCGTGGATGATGTGAGCTCTGTCTTTGATCGTAGTGGTTGTCGTATGCTCTTGTTAGTATCCGCGTCCGAGGGCTGATGGCGGCGCCTACTACACTGTGGGACAAAAGTCGCCGCCTACAACACTATTCGGGCTCTGTTAGGACGGAAAGGGCCTAAAGTGCCCGTCCCGTCGTATCCTGACAGTACATTCCTACAGGCATGCAGGGCATGGCCCTCGGTACTGCAGTTGACTCGAATGTCTTGTCGTACCCTGTGCTCGCATTTATGATGGAACAGGGTGTTGCCGTCGGGCGAGGCGGAGCCAGCCCTCAGCCATCGGGCGAGGCGGAGCCTGCCCTCAGCCGTCGGGCGAGACGGAGTCTACCCTCAGCCGTCCGGCGAGGCGGAGTCTTAGCCCTCGGGGGTCGGGCGAGGCGGAACCAATCTTCTGTCGTTCATGCAAGAAGTGTAGTAGCGTTCTTGTCTGACCGGAAGCGTCAACGTTCGATGGTTATTAATTCCACCTCATTGGGTACCCCGGTATTAGGTCCCCGATAGATATCATCCTTAATTAATGGAATTTGAACCATAAATAGTAAGATAGTATGAATATAAATACTCCCTATCTAATTTTAGGGGATTGAGGACGACTCAAACTATCCAGTTGGCTAATAAGATGGCAGGCTTCCATGGAGGAAACTAATTTCTAGTACTACTTTGTGGAATTTGTATGAGCTGGGATTGTCCTTAAGAATGACAACCATTATTCAAATCCGGTATATCTGCACAAAATGTCCGATTTGTCATTAAATCTACAATGAACCTCTGGTTACTTCTTAAATTTGTTTACATATATATTATATTTGGAAATAAAAAAAGTTGTACCTAAACCAAATTGTCATTGCTAGTTGGCTGACCAAACTAACCTCGATAAAAAAGGAGACCAATCTATAGAGTAGTCATGTTTGAAGAACAAACCCACAAGAACAAATGGCAAAGCAATTAGACATAGATTAAAGCACGGTAAGGAAGCCTTGTTGATGAACATGAATCATTCTAGAATGAACATACATGTGCCACATTGACATTATTCAATAATCAATATAAGAGCCCATTGTATATATGTATTGATCGATTGTCTTTAATTACCTATTATGGCCCCAAAAAATGCAGCAATAAGTAGTTTGAATTGAAATGAAAGGAAACAAAGGGGGGGGAAGGTAAAGGAGCACAATACGATATGCTCACGTCAGCAGTCTTGGTCATGCTGCTATTTTATGCTTATACATGCTGTATCTACAATTTCAGTGTAGCAAAGCCTCTAATTCACAAAAAAACTTGTAATATATTAAAACATTAAATGCATAAATATAGTATGTAACATATGGAAATGAAATTAGGTAGTCCATTTGTCAGCACGTCATGTCATGCAGTCAAGAGATGAAATTCATGCATTTGGTGAGGAGGTAACACGAGATGAAAAATTATGACATTTCGTAAAGTACATAAGGTGGCAAGTCTGGATTCAGTCGCTTATATATATCAATCTACTCCTCTTGGTGATAGAGCACGCAAAGAAACAGATTAACTTTCATATGTACGGAATTGACACTTCGCCTATTTGGGAAGAAATTAATAAGAGATGAGAGGAGGATCCCTGGTTCAACCGTGGTCACCACGGCGTGCCCACATGAGAAACTGTTGCAGTCACTAAGCAGTGGCGAGCAGCGTGAGCAGGCAAGAGGCAACTGTAGACGATGGATCCAAGGACTCGCAGCGTGCGAACCGGTAGCAGATCTCCAACGGGGCTCGACTTGGGAGGAGGGGAGCGCACGGGGAAGACGGTGTCTGCATCAAAATCGGGTATAGCAAAAGCACACAAGCGTGATGGATTCTTGAGGAGGGGAGTGGATAGGGAAGCTGGGCACCAGATCACATACCACAGCCAACGTCGGTGGCTGCGCGGCCATCGTTGGCGGTGGCGTGTCTCGTCGTGTCGTGCAGGGGTCGGCGGAGAAGTAGAGGTGGAGCAAATACGGCTGTCACTGGCACCGGCGCGCCTCGTCGTCGTCTCCTCGTCGTGTCGCGTAGGGGGTGACGGAGAAGGAGAAACCATGGGCGTTGGTGGCAATGCGCAGCTCGTCATCGTCTCATCGTCCCGTCGCGCTGGTTGTTAGAAATTTAGGCATTTTCATTATCAGTTTAATCCAGAAATATAACATCAGCATATTTGTGACAGCATATATGTGCATGTGTATATTTCTTATGAATGCTACAGCATGCATAGATGACATACTGATTGATACAGTAAGAATACAAAATACAGTAATCACAGAGATTAGACTGTACCTAGTGGAGGGTCCCATGCCGAGGGCATCGGAGGCTCCATTCGCACTAGTTGACATAGTGCGTTGCTCGAAGTCACAGACCACAGTCGATGCAGGAAGATGTTCGCAGTGCAGTCCCACGAACGGATCACCAGGAAGAAGACGACTTGAAGTTCTAGGGAGAAGACGGATCCAAGAGCGATCTCCAGCAAGAAGAACATGGATGAGCAGTCACGGATCGCTCCCCAAAAACCTAATCGCCGCTCACCCCGTGCAGGATTCTCAGGCGACCAAGGGTTCCGGAGGCACCTGCTCTCTCGCTCATCCATGCGCGCAGAGGTATGGGATGGGGAAGTCAGAAGGTTGCTGATCTATGGTTCTCTCGGGAGTGGTTGCAGAAGATAGGTTCTGGACTGACGGAAGACGGGATATATGGCTGCGATAGGGGAAGGAGACGAAGGCAGCGGAGAATCCCAGGAGACGGGAAGTGGAAGGGACGGTAACTGACGTAGTCAATTCGCCTCCACCATCAAGGAGCGAAACTCCCGTGATAATGTGGATTTAAGTGGCAAAAGACTGGCCACGCCCGCCTACCTGCCTCGCCATGCCACGCCACGGCCACGGCCTCGGCCTCGGCCCGCGCCCGCGCCCAGCCCGCCCCACGCCACGGCCTGGCCCGGCCGGCGGTGGTGGCGGCGCGCGTGCGTGTGGCACGCCTTTTTATTTTTCTTAGCTTATCAATTTAGATGAATAATTTCCAACCATATAAGTTAGGACAGCGTTCAATCAAAATCTCATATGGTACTAAGCCATACAACACTTAATGTTACGTACCATAGAGTTTTATTTGATTTATTAAATATTATATGGGCCAAGCTCATATTATATCCAACAATCCCCACAAAACTCTAGGGTTTGTAATAAAGTAGTCTTTGAACCACATTTCTTTTATATACCAGTGTTTCGATGGAGACTGTTAAGTTGAACATCCATCTAGAACAATAGTTTCACTCAGTCACAACTGAACAATGGACTAATCCTTGAATTGATAGTTTTGTGTGAGTTGAATGTCACTAAAGTCCTTAGCTGATACTGGGCAGCAAAAGACATCACCTCTATTTGAAGCATATAAGTCATACTTTAGTGCCTTTGATGAGTATTTAGAGATCACCCAAATCTCATAGACTGTGACCAGCAGTCTGACTCATATAGGTGTGTTCCCAAAAGATGTTCTGTAGGACAACATCTTTGCTTTGACAAGCCACTTGGAACACATTAAGGCAAAAGCCAGCCTGCCTTACAGAAAGGAAAGATATGCATCAGAAATGAGTCTTACTAAGGATCTTTCCTCACAATTTACTACTAGCTTGTTTCACCGTCCTACTTCACAGGATCTCCGATCACATAGAACAGGTTACCACTATAGTAAATTTCAAGTGGGTCTCAAACCCATCTCTCTCGACGCACTTTCTATCACATTGCGTGACAGACCCTTAGTGAACTAATCTGCCAGATTGTTAGACGTGTGGACATAGTCCAACGCTATTACTCTGGAGTTTCTCAATTTTCTGATAGATTTTAGTCGTCTCTTAACATGCCTTGTGGACTTCATGTTATCCTTAGAACTATTAACCTTTGTAATCATAGTCTGGTTATCGTAGTTCATAGAAATAGCCGGTATGGGTTTTTCAACAATCGGTAAATCCATAAGGAGATCACGAAGCCACTCAGCCTCAGATCCAGCAGTGTCTAATGCTGTGAGTTCTGCTTTCATTGTAAACTTTGTTAAGATAGTCTGCTTTCAAGACTTCTAGGAAACAGCGCCACCTCCAAGTGAAAACGCATATCCACTTGTGGCATAAAGCTCATCAGCATCAGAAATCCAGTTGGCATCACAGTAGCCTTCCAGCACTTTTGGATGTCCGGTATAACAAATACCATAGCTCATGGTCCCTTTTAGGTAGCGCCTTACTCTCTCAAGAGCACGCCAGTGATCATCTCCCAGGTTTGACACAAACCGGCTTAGCTTGCACACAACAAATGAGATGTTAGGCCTTGTTGCACTAGCAAGATACATAAGCGAACCAATGATCTAGGAATATCTCAACTGATCCCTTGCTATTCTCCGATTTTTCCTCAATAGCACACTAGGGTCATAAGGTGTAGAAGCAGGTGCACAGTCACTGAACCCAAAGCGACGCAGCACCTTTTCCACATAGTGGGTTTGTAACAGAGTTACCCCACCATCACCTTCTCTTTGAAGCTTGATATTAAGAATAACATCAGCCTCTCCCAAATCTTTCATCTCAAAATTTTTAGATAGAAATTCCTTCACCTCCTCGATCACTTTGAGGCTAGATCCAAGGATCAGTATGTCATCAACATATAAGAACAAAATGACACCTTCACCCCCACCATACCGATAGTACACACATTTGTCAGCTTCATTCACAACAAAGCCAGCAGATGTTAAAGTTCTGTCGAACTTCTCATGCCACTACTTAGGAGCTTGTTTCAAGCCATATAATGACTTTAATAATTTACACACCTTGTCTTCTTGACCATTTGCTACAAACCCATCAGGCTGATCCATATAGATCTCCTCCTCCAACTCTCAGTTTAGGAAAGCTGTCTTAACGTCCATTTGATGAACGATAAGACCATAAGAGGCTGCCAGGGAAAGCAAAACTCGAATTGTGGTCAGTCGGGCAACTAGTGAATAAGTATCAAATAAATCCTCACCTTCCTTTTGAGTATAACCCTTGGCCACAAGCCTTGCCTTGTACCTCTTAATAGTACCATTAGACCTATGCTTTTTCTTGAACACCCATTTGCACCCTATAGGTTTGTACCCATAGGGACGATCAACAATTTCCCAAGTTCCATTAGACATAACAGAATCCATCTCACTCCGTACTGCTTCCTTCCATAAGTCAGCATCAGGAGAGGCATATGCCTCTTCAATGGTCGTTGGTGTGTCATCCACAAGGTACACAATATAGTCATCACCATCACCAAAAGACTTTGCAGTCCTCTGTCTCTTACTTTTCCTGGTGACTATAGTGTCATCCTCCTCAGGATTTTGCATATAGGGTTCCTCAATTTGTTCTATCGGAATAAAGTTTTCATGCTCATGGGGAATTATAAATTCATGACCAGTTGTGCTAGGTGCATTTTTCATGGGAAACTCATTCTCAAAAAATGTAGCGTCTCTAGATTCTATGATTGTATCAACAGCCATCTCAGGAACACTAGAGTTTATAATTAAAAATATATAACCCATGCTGTGAATAGCATAACCAAGAAAAACACCATCAATAGTCTTTGGTCCAAGCTTTCGCTTTTTGTTTATTGGCACATTCACCTTTGCTAAACGACCCCAAGTTCGCAGGTAAGAGAGATTTAATCTCCTCTTCTCCCATTCCTCGAATGGTGTAATTTCTTTGTTCTTTGTGGGCACTCTATTCAGGACATGACATTATGTCAAAATAGCCTCACCCCACCATTTCTTAGATAGTCCCGCAGTCTCCAACATGGCATTAACCAAATCAGTTAGAGTGCGGTTCTTTCTCTCTACAATCCCATTGGACTGTGGTGAGTATGGTGGCGTCCTCTCATGAATAATTCCATGCACCGCGCAAAACTCAGAAAATTCATTTGAGAAATATTCTCCCCCGCGATCGGACCGTAAACGCTTGATTTTCTTCTCAAGTTGATTTTCTACCTCATCTTTATAGACCTAAAAATAAAGCAACGCTTCATCTTTTGTTTTCAGCAAATACACGTAGCAAAATCTAGTGCAATCATCTATAAATATCATGAAGTATCATCTACCGCCTTTAGTCAATTCGTCATTCATTTCGCATTAATCAAAATGAATGAGTTCTAATGGTGCCAAGTTCCTCGCCTCAGCAGCCTTGTGAGGCTTGCGCGGTTGCTTCGATTGCACACACACCTGGCACTTAGAATCTTTGACTAAGTTAAATTTTGGGATTAAATTCAGATTTGCAAGCCGCGTGAGACAGCCAAAATTAATGTGACCAAGTCGTGAATGCCAAATATTCGACTCATCCGAAGCATTAACATTGTTCACCACTTTAGTACACACATCATCAAGCAAAGATAAGCGGAACAAGCCTCCGCAATCATAACCTTTTCCAACAAATGTTCCATGTCTTGACACAACACATTTATTGGACTCAAACACAATTTTAAAGCCATCGCGACACATCTGAGAAGCGCTAACAAGATTCTTCTTGATGGAGGGGACATGCTGCATGTTCTTTAATAGCACCGTCTTTCCCAAAGTAAACTTCAGAACGACCATACCAGCACCAAGAACACGCGCATGCGAAACGTTTCCCATCAGCAAGGCTCCACTCCTGCCGGCCTGATAGGAAATAAATAAAGAAACATCAGCACACACATGAATATTAGCACCGATGTCCATCCACCACTCAGGTGAAAGACAAACTAAAAGAACAAAGGGTAAAGAATTACCATACCCAGATGTTCCTCCTCCAGTCTGGCTAATGACCACATTTGCTGATTTCTTTTCTTGCTTATATTTGTGGTCTGGGCACGCGCTTGTCCAATGCTCATCACTCCCGCAAACAAAGCATCCTCCACCTTTCTTGTTGTTTTTCTTCTTAAACTGTGCAGTCTGCTTAGGCTTTGCATTGTTGTTCTCTTGCATGTTCTTCTTCTTTTTATTACGATGCAAATGAGTTTTTCTTCTGCACCATATTGGCAGCGGAAGACTCAACTCCTTTTCCACGGTTGTCTTTTGCTCTCGCCCTCTCCTCAACATCAAGAGATCCAATAAGCTCAGTCATGCTAAACTCTTATCTCTTGTGTTTTAGAGAAGTAGCAAAATCCCTTCAAGAAGGTGGCAGCTTAGCGATTATACCGCCGGCCACAAACTTGTCGGGCAACAGACATGGGAAGTATTCTAGTTCCTTTGCCAGCGCCTGTATCTCATGAGCCTGTTCGACCACAGAATGGTTTTCAACCATTTTATAGTCATATAGCTGCTCCATAAGGTACAGCTCACTACCAGCATAAAAATCCCCAAACTTTGCCTCAAGAGCATCCCATAACTATTTGTCTGATGTGCAAGATATGTAGGTTTTCTCATACTTGGGATAAAGTGCACTAATCACGGCGCCTCGAAACAGGTTATCAGCAGCCAAGAACTTTCGCTCCTCCTCAAGAGTAAACTGTTCAGGCTTCCCCTATGCGGCATGATAGCAGTTCATCACATGTCAACCACAATACCATCTTTGCACGCCATATCATAAAATTCTTGCCATCAAAATTATTCGGCTTCAAAGCGGCAGCAAATCCACTGACAGAAAATTGCCTATTATTAGGTTTTTGGAATGTTAGAAATTTAGGCATTTTCATTATCAGTTTAATCCAGAAATATAACATCAGCAAATTTGTGACAGCATATATGTGCATGTGTATATTTCTTATGAACGCTACAGCATGCATAGATGACATACTGATTGATACAGTAAGAATACAAAATACAGTAATCACAGAGATTAGACTATACCCAGCGGAGGGTCCCATGCCGAGGACATCGGAGGCTCCATTCGCACTAGTTGACATAGTGCGTTGCTCGAAGTCGCGGACCACAGTCGATGCAGGAAGATATTCGTAGTGCAGTCCCATGAACGGATCACCCATGGCCTGGCCGACATGCCTTTATCCATTTCTCAGCTTCTCAATTTAGATGAATAATTTCCAACCATATAAGCTGGGTCAGCATTCAGTCAAAATCCCATATGGTACTAAGCCATACAACACTTAATGTTACGTACCATAGAGTTTTATTTGATTTATTAAATATTATATGGGCCAAGCCCATATTTTATCCAACACTGGTTTCAGGCGGCGAAGCAGAGAGGCGGAGTAGATTTGGGGAGGAGCGGATCTCTGCGTTGAAGTGGAAAGCACATGGGAAAAAGTAGAGAGTAAGAAATGAGGAAAAATAGAAACCATGTAGAGACACGCACGAGGCCTTACAGGCACATTTGGTTCTCATTTCAGAGCAGCTTGGCCTGTCTCCTAGAGCTAGGCGTTGAGCACCCAGGATGTGCGAATACAACCACAGCTTGATTGGTTGGCTACAGCCAGAGAACATGGCCCGTTGTAGACTTTGTTTGGTTGGTAGCAGCATGTGCGTGACTGAGCAGAGCCAGCAGAAGACGCCCACGCTACACCACACCGGCCAGGCTCACGAGAAACGAGTTCTGATTTTGTTTCCGGGAGCCAGGCCAGGGAGGCAGTTTTGCACCGGCGGAGCCAGGCCCTGGTAGCCATCCAGGCAATCAATCAGCCCAAGCCTGCATTCCACGGGCCTAGTCAATGTTAGATAATCTACTGCTACCTTGTATGAATACAGCAAGGGGAAGGCGGCGCCGAAAAGGCCTCACTGCTGTGATACTGTAGCCGCTGCAGGTGCAGGCGCTGCATGGCTCACCTACAGCACTGTAGGCACATGCAGTGGCCGACGCAGAGTCAACCCAATATGTTATCTAGTCACTGTTGCAGCAGGGCATCTAATGGAGACGGGGATCCCGATCTTCCGTCAGGTGGTGGTAACTATCATTGTGGCGGAGAATGACACACCGATCCGGCTTCAGATTGAAAGATCGAACCCAGCAATCTTAGCACCACAGCTCCTCTGGTTATCAACCGAGTCATGAACTAGGTTGACCTCACCAAGAAGGCTAATCCCTACCTACGCAACGAAGAACACAAGCAAGAATAAGAAAGAACACAACCAAATTGCAGATGAATGATTAATCTCTCAAAGTTGGGGTCTCACAAATCGATGAACGGCGAAACTGTTTTTGACAGAATAATCTAAGCAAAACCCAAACCCTAATGGAGGGGCGGCGGCTGTTTATGAAGACTCTAGGGTCATGCAAGACCCCTGGACGCGCCCCTAATGGGCCCAAATACGATACATGGTCCAACGGATCAAAAGACGGTGTCGCAGCACCCTGGCAGATTCTGGATGCTGATTTGTGACCACGATTCCTGTTGATTCCCAACAGTTTTTGATGTGAGACCACTTGGATTGGCTTCCTTATCAAATTAGCTTTCCATCCATATGTGGATCGTCGAAAACGGAGTCCGGATGCGTCCTGGGTGACTAGTTTAAGGTAGACTGGTCCTGGAGGCCGAGGCAAACTCGAAATCATGTTGGATCGGGCCTCTGGTTTCTGTTGGACGTCCTTGCTGGTCATCCTCATGTCCACCACATCCTCTGAGTCCTTCATGACCCTCTCCAATGTTCCTAAACAAGATAACATCATTAGGTAGTAGTCTATTCTCAAAAGTATGAAAAGGATCGCTTAAGAACGAGCTCACCTCTAAATTGAGTTGTCGCATTCGAGCCCGGGTCATTGGACCTTGCATGACGATTGGAGGATCAGCGGGTGCCTCTAAAAAGTGATGTCCTCATCATCCTCCCCCTCTTGAATTGGAGTCGTCCTCGACTCAAGCTCATCTTCTTCTCTCAAATAAGGTTTCAAATCTGCAATGTTAAAGGTGGGACTAACCCCCAAACTCGGGTGGCAATTCAAGTTTGTAGGCATTATCATTTATTTTCTCAATGATCTTATAAGGACCAGCTGCTCTTGGCATTAATTTAGACTTACACAGCTCTGGAAATCTATCTTTTCTCAAATGTAACCAAACCAAATC
Organism: Miscanthus lutarioriparius; assembly: GCA_904845875.1. Classification (NCBI taxonomy): domain Eukaryota; kingdom Viridiplantae; phylum Streptophyta; class Magnoliopsida; order Poales; family Poaceae; genus Miscanthus; species Miscanthus lutarioriparius. The sequence goes on from CAJGYO010000003.1 coordinate 22,175,292, forward strand.
ACCCGGTTCAAGTTTAATCTCTTTTCTACCTTTACTACCAGCAATTCTATACTTTTCATTCATTCTTTCAATATTTGCTTTAGTTGTTTCATGCAACTTACGAATAAAATCAGCACGCTCCCTAGCATCACTATGTATTCTCTCAGTGGTAGGTAAAGGCAAAAGATCAATAGGAGCACGGGGGTTAAAACCATACACTACCTGAAAAGGACTTACCTTGGTGGTGAAATGTTCCACCCTGTTATATGCAAACTCCACATGCGGCAAACACTCTTCCCACATCTTCAGGATGCTTCTGGAATCAAATCGATTTGATGCTCTATCCCTCTCATAGGTGGCAGCCCCGAGGGAATCTCAGCTGGAAAAATGTCCTCATACTCCTGCAAAAGGTTAGTGACAGCAGGAGGCACCGAGGTAACAATATCATCAAGCGAAAACATAGCTCGTTTGCATACCAAAGCATAGCAAATATCATCATCAGAAATTTTAGCAAAGTCACATTTTGTTGCAAGCATAACACCACCCTTCAATTTAATCCCCTCAGCCTTAGAAATAGATGTAGACTTATCCTTTTTAGGTGGGAAAATAGAATTAGCAACTTGCTGATTTTCAGATTGGACACCATTCAAACTAGCGGTGTGTTCTCTATCAGCTTGTACAATTTGAGCAGGGGTCAAAGGTTCCAAAGTAATTTTCTTTCCTTTTATGCACAAAAGTGTATTTATTACTTCTACCATGGTGTGTAGCATTATTATCATGTTCCCAAGGATGACCCAATAAGAGTGAACAAGCTTGCATAGGTACCACATCACAATCAATAGAATCAGCATAAGAACCAATGGAAAATGAAACTCTACAAGTTTGTGTTACCATTGCTTTACCAGAATCATTTAACCACTGAATATGGTATGGACATGGGTGTGGGCGTGTGGTCAAGCCAAGCTTCTTGACCAAATCAGAACTCACCAAATTGTTGCAGCTACCTCCATCAATAATGACACGTGCGCGACGGTCGCTGATGACGAAGAAAATCTAGAACAAGTTATGGCGTTGTAGCTTCTTAGGTTGTTGGACTTGTGAGCTGAGCACCCGCTGTACAATGATGCTCCTATAGGCCGCCGTGGCCTCATCACCAAGGACTTCGCCGTCCTCCTCATCTGCATCTTGGTCTTCTTCATCCTCAATGTCAGAGGTGCTGATGTAACCATCTTATGTAGCAATATATGGCCGTTGACTTGGGCAGTCCTTCTGCACATGGCCAATGCCATGGCAGCGGTGGCACTGAATGCCTAAAGTGTGTCTCATCGATGCAACGGATGAGGAACTCTTGGTAGGCACCTACAAAGAATTTTTACTAGAATCTGAAGGTCGTATGGGAGGTGCCTTAGGTGTAGAGGTAACTCCAGAGGCTGTTGGTTGCTTGCTCGCTGGTGGAGACGCCCGAAAAGTGGTTGGCTTGGTCAGCCCCGAAGATGGTGCCGAGCATGGCGTGTATGTGGTGGTGCTGACCTTGCTCTTGCTCTGCTGTTCACGCCCTTGCAATTCCTTTTCTGCAAGCATAGCAAACTAAAACAACTGGTTGACAGTGTTAAATTCTTTATAATCAACAATGTCCTGAATCTCACGCCTCAGACCCAAATAAAAACGACAAATGGCATCTTTGTTTCCCTCCACAACACTACAGCGCATCAATCCCTTTTGGAGCTCACCATAGTAATCATGTACAGATTTATCTCCTTGTTCTAAACGCATCAATTTCTTACGCAAGTCTCTATGATAAGAAGGAGGAACAAAGCGATCACGCATAGCTACCTTAAGTTCTTCCCACGTACCAGGTAAAGCATCCTGTGCAGCTAACCCATTCCACCAAATAATGGCAAAATCCTTAAACTCACTAGTAGCTTGACAAACTCTATGATGCTTAGGCACAAGGTGGGCACTAAACTTTTGTTCTACTGTCATCTCCCAATCAAGATATCCCTCAGCATCGTAATGACCCGAAAAAGATGGTATTGTGAACTTAATCTTAGCATTAGGATCATCGGGTACACGGTGATTATTACCTTGATGGTGGTGGACACCACCCATACCTGTCGTGTTGCGGCGAAGACGTCATCGTAATCTTGCTTGCATGTCTTCTGACAAGAGACCATCGGTGTTGCTGCCAAAGACGTCATTGTTGTTGACCGCCACCAATGTTTCCAACTCAGTAACCTTGTCGGTTAGCGTGGAAATTCTTTTGTCCAATCTCTCCATGCTATTGCCAATGTTGAGTTCAATGAGTGCGTTAGTGACGGCCTCATTCATCCTTTTTTGGGCATCCTCTACAACAGCTTGTTGTTGCTCTTGACTGACACACTCGTTGAAACCCTTAGGATTGTTATCTCCAGTCTGTTCACCTCCTGCCATTGTAAACACAAAAACAGGAATAGACGGTGAAAGTTATCCCTACCAAATGACTACGTGGTTGCAGTGGTGTCACTTTTTCACAGCAAGTGGAAGCATCTTACCAAGCTCTTACAAAGTTCTTACCAACGCAAGTAGTGGGCGGTACAACCGACGGCTGGTTCGTGATACCAGTGAGGCAGTGGTACCGAGATTGCAAAGCCCTTTTTATGTACTGGTCTAAAGAATTTGTGGAGCTTGGAAGGCAAAACAAAGAGTAATATGTATATCTAGCACACAAGTCAATAACAGAAAGTAATGCTGAATTATAGTCCAAAGTACTTGTTCTCGTTGTTGGTCTAAAATGTTCCAAGTACCAGGTGTGTGACAAAAGTATGGTGGATAGCAATGTGACAGGTGTGTGAAAAATAAGTATGGTGGATGGAAACAGCAACACAAACAAGGAACCAGACAGCACACGCTAACACAGCTCACTTTAGTCTTCTCTATGTGCTCCTCTAAATATTGTTCCTCTTTTGCCCCTCTTTTTTTCTATTTTTTGGGCTGTCGTTGTTTTTTGGGAAATTTTGACTTTTTATTTTATTTTTTTGATATTTTTCCTTTACTTAGGAGCATAAAAGAAGTAACCACAGAAAATATGAGCTTAAACAAGTGAAAGATGTGGCCTATGGAATTTTCAGAAAACTTGCTCAAAATCGACAAAAACCTTGTGACCACGAAAAGAGGATCTTGTGACCACTTTTTGACTAATTTAAAATTTTTGAACCCCGACAACGTGGGGGATGGACGGATCCGAAATTTTTTTTCCGATCAATTTTGATATATGGAACGTCGAAATCCAAGTTCGTATGCGAAAACTAGACCAGTTTTAAGAATTGGCTCTGAATTAGAGGACAAAACGGGAACAATGTGCACAAAACTGGTCACAACAGCAAAGATTTGATGGAAATGATGGGGGAAAACACACGAACTAGACTCTAACACAACCTAATCAGCAACAAGACCTCCACTAGGACACAAACTCAACACGACGGACTCTGAAACTGAAATATGCGAAGGCTATGGCGCGGAAGGTTCTAGGACAGGAACAAAAATATGGCACTAGACTATGGGACGAATGTGAAACACTCAAACTAGGGAACAAATGTGAATCTAACGGTATACCTTAGCTCTGATTACCACTTAATGGAGACGGGGATCCCGATCTTCCGTCAGGTGGTGGTAACTATCGTTGTGGCGGAGAATGACACACCGATCCGGCTTCAGATTGAAAGATCGAAACCTGCAATCTTAGCACCATAGCTCCTCTGGTTATCAACTAAGTCATGGACCAGGTTGACCATGCCAAGAAGGCCAATCCCTGCCTACGTAATGAAGAACACAAGCAAGAACAAGAAAGAACACAACCAAATTGCAGATGAATGGTTAATCTCTCAAAGTTGGGGTCTCACAAACCAATGAACGGCGAAACTGTTCTTGACAGAATAATCTAAGCAAAACTCAAACCCTAATGGAGGGGCGGCGGCTGTTTATGAAGACTCTAGGGTCGTGCAAGACCCCTGGACACGCCCCTAATGGGCCCAAACACGATACATGGTCCAACGGACCAAAAGACGGTGTCGCAGCACCCTGGCAAATTCTGGACACTGACTTATGACCACGATCCCCGTTGATTCCGAACAGCTTTTGATGTGAGACCACTTGGATTAGCTTCCTTATCAAATTAGCTATCCATCCATATGTGGATCGTCGAAAATGAAGTCTGGATGCGTCCTGGGTGACCAGTTTAAGGCAGACTGGTCCTGGAGGCCGAGGCAGACTCAAAATCATGTTGGATCAGGCCTCCAGTTTCTGTTGGACGTCCTTGCCGGTCATCCTCACGTCCACCACGTCCTCTAACTCCCTCATGACCCTCTCCAATGTTCCTAAGCAAGATAACATCATTAGGTAGTAGTCTATTCTTAAAAGTATGAAAAGGATCACTTAAGAACAAGCTCACCTCTAAATTGAGTTGTCGCATTCGAGCCCAGGTCATTGGACCTTGCATGACAGTTGGAGGATCAGCGGGTGCCTCTAAAGAAGTGATGTCCTCCATCCGCGGTGGCGATGGCAAGCGCCGCGGTAAGGCTTCTTCGGAGAAGAAGCAGGTCGACCCCAACACCTGCCGGCGTTGCGGGAAGATGGGCCATTGGGCACGGGAGTGCCCAAATTGCAAGCAGGAGAAGAAGGCTCAGGCTCACCTGATGCAAGCCGATGAAAAGGATGAGGCCACTATCCTGATGGCGACATTCTGTGCACTGCACGACATCGAGGCCGAGGAGAGGGAAGAGGTGACGACGGTGGAAGGACCTGGGAAGGCCCTGAAGACCATCAACCTCAACGAACCACGCGCCCAAGTCCACCTCGAACGTGTGGGCGCCGACCAGGAGCAGCGGTGGTATCTAGACTCTGGTGCCAGTAACCACATGATGGGCTCCAAGGAATCCTTCTCCGAGCTCGACGATGATGTTACCGGTACAGTAAAGTTTGGTGACGGCTCAAGGGTGGCAATCCAAGGGCGCGGCACCATCATCTTCAGGTGCCAGAACGAGGAGCACTGCACGCTAATGGATGTATACTACATCCCGCAGCTGCGTTCCAGCATCATTAGCATTGGTCAGCTGGATGAGCATGGTAGCGAGGTACTGATCAAGGACGGAGTCCTTAGGATCAGGGACCAGGAGCAGTGACTTCTTACCAAGGTGAAGAGGTACCTGAACCGGTTGTACCTGCTCAACCTGAAGGTAGAGCAGCCGGTGTGCCTGGCGGCAAGGCACTCCGAGGAACTATGAATGTGGCATGCCCGGTTCGGACATCTTAGCTTTGACGCGCTTGGTCGGCTAGAGAAGATGGTCCGAGGGCTCCACTTCTGGAGGCGAGCTGTGTGACAGCTGCTTGGCCAGGAAGCAGAGGAGGCTACCTTTCCCAAAGGCGGCCAAGTATCGCATGAAGGACGCTCTCGAGCTCGTTCACGGTGACCTCTGTGGGCCGATCACGCCTGCTACAAATGGTGGTCGGCGGTACTTCCTCCTGCTCATGGATAATTGCAATCGCTACATGTGGCTGCAACTCTCAACGACCAAGGATGAAGCGACGACGATGATCAAGAAGTTCAAGACGCGCGTGGAGGCCGAGAGCGGCAAGAAACTCCATGTGTTGAGGACTGATCACGGCGGCGAATTCACTTCGGTGGAATTCGCTGCGTACTATGCAGATCAGGGTGTGGGGCAACACCACACCGTGCCGTACTCGCCACAACAGAATGGTGTGGTGGAGCGACAGAACCAAACAGTGGTCGGCATGGCCTAATCCATGATGAAGGCCAAAGGCATGCTGGCATGGTTCTAGGGTGAGGCGGTGACCACGGCGGTGTTCATCCTCTACCGCGCTCCAACCAAGGCCCTAATGGGCAAGACGCCATTCGAAGCTTGGTATGGGTGCAAGCCGAGCGTGTCCTTCCTCCAGAAATTTGGCTGCATCGGCCATGTCAGGAAGACAAAGCTGAACCTCACTAAGCTAGAGGACAGGAGCACACTGTTTACACTAGAATTTGGAAGAAGGATTTTAGAGGCTCAAAAACTCCCAAAAACCATGTCAGCGAGGAATCAATTGCGTGTAGATCGAAAACAGCTGATTCGGATACAGTGCTAGAATCGGCTTTCTTCAGATAGCCCCAGTGGACAACAACAGAAGCTATGATCGGCGCTGGGACGAGGCATGCTGGACTCTACAAAAAGAGAAAGATTAGAGTCCAAGTTATCTTAAATAAGGAATGTTTTCATTTTTATGCTAAAGATTGTAGCAAATCGTGCTCGAGTAGGATTCATGTCTAGACTCTGGGTATAAATATCAAACCCCGGCTATTGTAAGGGAGAACCAATCAATCAAATACAAGTCAATTACTTTTTCGTCAATGGCCACCCCTTAGGAGTAGGAGTAGAGTAGATCTCGATGAGTTCTTCAGCAAGTACGGCTGTATCGATCTAGTCGACCTACACTGCTTGTTGTAAGTACCGTCATGGTTTATACCTCTATTCATATGGCTGCATTGATCCGGTCGACCCCCACTGTGGCTCTGGTATAAGCTAGTTATCGACTCTTGCCTAATTCAAGTATGGCCTGTGTGATTCTACCTCACACCCCACTGCTTGAATTAGATCAAGGTCAAGTTATCGGCTCTACCTTAGTATGGTAGTCTTTGGTAGATTCATTAAGTTACCGGTATTGCTTATTGCTTTCATTGTTTATCTAATTACAGCAATATCACTCTGCCCGATTGAGATTGATCTGGATCGGCCTTACATCTTGTTTAACTCATCGTTTGCTAATCTAAAACTGATCTAATCTACATCTTAAGCGATGAGTTATGTTTTTATCGGCTGGTTTGCATCAATCTTAATCGTGCATAGCGTGCGGTTAAGGCATGTTCGATCTTGAGTAGATCTATCGGTTAGCGAGAACCGTTTCATGGCCCGTTATCATGGCCTATGGGATACTGCCTCTCACCCCACTGTTAGCACCGTGGAGCGGGGATAGTTAGTTGGTAGATCCGTTCTGGAGAAGGCATGACCTTAACTGTGCGCTATGCCTGAATCGGCTATTTAGCCGATATCGAGTGCTTTCACGAGCAGTTCACATCATGAGACCATCGAAGTAGAGATAAGTTGAAAGATATGTTAGCCTCATGATCTTGTTATTGTATTACGGCCTACATGATTCTGCCTCATGTCCCACTGATATTAGTAATGAGTTAGGGTCGTCGAGTCTATTGTTGTTTCTACGGCCTGCATGATTCTGCCTCATGCCCCACTGCTCATGGCGATAGATGAGATCTAACATGTTCATTAGATTTATCTTTATTAGATGGTTAAGTGGTGTTGAATTGTTTGTTTATACAAATAGGAGTTCGGTTACTTGTAATCATTAGCTCAGCATAAACCGACCATCATCGATATCTTATTGCCATTGATTAATGTTTGCTTAAATGTTATTTATTCTGAATGATAACCGATTCTTCTTACACAACTCCATAAGCTTTAACCGATTTATTCTTTTCAATATGCTAGAATCGACTATTTAGTCGATCTCCTCTCATATTGGCTCTCAGAGCCACACATTCGGGACTGTCTGGCAACACCGACATGTTCTGCCCTTAATTACTGATAAACTTTCTCTTCTTGTCAATTGCAGGGTCAAATTGACTGCCACGTCTCGGGAGGATTGCACAGGATCGACCACCCTTGCGCTGAAACTTGGCGGATCTGCTCCATCGAGCGGACCCTTTCGGCTTGCTGTGTGTGTCCTCGGCACGGGACGAAATTCTGTGTCGACACATGTTTCTGGCATGCCCGGTGGGACCCCACAATTGTCATGGCGGTTCACAACAACGACAACATCCTTATGGTACATTATGAAGACCTACCTTATGAAGATAAGGGTACCATCAACGAAGCTATAGAAGAATTTTAGAAGTGTTTGTTGTCCTACACCAAAACACGTGACAGCACCATTATTCAGAAATTTCCGCTACCAAGAGTTTTACTACACGGGCAGACAGATACAGTCGAAGCTGAAGAAAGGTGTTTCTTTACGGAAACCATAGACAAATCTGTTCGGGATGCTCTATCAAGCCGCAATGAAGCTTTCGTTGACGCATTTCACAACGCCATGAAAGAGGCGATTCATGGAATTCTAGTTAGTCAGGTTGGATCGACTTGTTACAATATTCCAGATCCGTTGATCCAAGGGACTAATCAAGTTGGCACCAGTCATCGAGAAGCAGCACCAGCTGGTAATGGTGACGTCCAGACAGTTCAGGGATCACCTGAACAAACTCAAGGAACTGCTGCGAATCAGACAAAGTACAATTCTGGGCCACAAGTACAACATGTGTAGCAGCCGATGCAAGCGATCGGCTCTGAGAGTTTGTTTTAGTAGAAAAGTCCTAGCTTCACGTCGACCGTTGGATCAAAGAAAAATGAGTATTCAGTCTTGGAGACGGATTTAGGCTGACGTATGTGAAGGCTGAGTTAAAGTGCAAGTGCGATTCAGAGTTAATGGATTTCTTAAGAGAAGTTCTGTTTCGCTTAATAGGACACTTGACTTAGGTTGATTACTCGTCTGACCTTTTATATTAAAAGTTCTGCGGGACATTATCCTAGCATCTGATCAACACTCGATAACCGATTCATTCTCGGCTCTAATAGCCGGTACCGTAAGGGTATCGCCTCTAGTCTAAAAAATGAAAATCTTCAAAGACAATAAAAGTCGATACGATATGTATCGCCTATAGAGCAAAAACAAAAGCAAAAAGAATCATACACAAGGACGCTGCATTGAAACATGTTCATGGAGGAACAGGAGTCTTTGTTCATCAGATTACCCTAAGTATAGACTAATCAAAGATCTTGTTCACCACATCCTGAGCGGATGTGATGTCTACTATGGCCTCTGCTGCAATAGTGAATTCTTCAAGCAGGTCCTCGTGCTCCTTAGGGCCGTCACCCACTGGGAAACCTATTTCGATGACGTGAAGCTCGTACCCTGTTTGGACTTGCGCCGTGGTTAGCGCCACCGCCGCACCATGACGAACGCCATGGAGGGCGATCTCCCGAACGTGGACCGGGACGTCTTGAAGATGAGCGTCGATAGAGGAACCCCGGGCATTGACAGCGTCTATGGCCGCGTTCGCCACTAGTTGGAGAGATTCCAACTATGCTGTCAAGGCTGACAATCACGAGAACAAAAAGACGGTCAAGATGAAGATAATGGAAGTCAGAACAAAAGCCTTCATGGGATTCATCTTACCCGCTACCATGGCGTCGGATTTGGCCAGCCGCGCTCGGACGGCGCTGGCCTCCTCCTCGGCCATGTGAAGGGCGGCCTGGGAAACCCGAGGCGAATCTCCAGTTGGCCGTTCTCCCAAGTCACCTCGGAGTAACAATTTTGAGTCATCCTCCACTCATGAAGATAGCGCCGGGCGTCGTCGCCGTTGTAGGAATCAGAATAATCCAACGATGAGGCCGGCACAGAAGATGCGGCGTCAGAAGGCCCGCCGGCCCTGGGAAGAGGACGGAGGCTATCATTCACAACAAACCTATAGGCGAATTAGAACTATTCATCATCATGAACAAGAATGTCAATCTCACCTCATGCGCCAGAGACGTTGATTCATCGGCATGTTCTCCTCTAGGGTCTCCCCTGCCGCACGCTTGCCGTGGTTATCCTCGCCGGCCATGGAATCGATTGGATCTATAGGAAGGGGAGGAAACTGCTACAGGGGCTTGAAGGCAGAGAGATGTAAAGGAACAGGAGCGGTTGCCAGTATAGATGTGTTCGAGGTCGAAGCCCTCGGCTGGTATTTGAAGACATGAAGCGAAGAGGCAGACGCCTCGGAACACGCAAAAGGCAACCGACCATCATCGATATCTTATTGCCATTGATTAATGTTTGCTTAAATGATATTTATTCTGAATGATAACTAATTCTTCTTACACAACCCCATAAGCTTTAACCGATTTATTCTTTTCAATATGCTGGAATCGACTATTTAGTCAATCTCCTCTCATATCGGCTCTCAGAGCCACACATTCGGGACTGTCTGGCAACACCGACATGTTCCGCCCTTAATTACTGATAAACTTTCTCTCCTTGTCAATTGCAGGGTCAAATTGACTAGCACGTCTCGGGAGGATTACGTAGGATCGACCACCCTTGCACTGAAGTTAGGCGGATCTGCTCCATCGAGCGGACCCTTCCGGCTTGCAGCGTGTGTCCTCGGCACGGGACGAAATTCTATGTCGACACACACCAATGGTGTTCCTGGGCTACGCGGAGGGTACCAAGGCGTACCGGCTCTACGACCCACGCGGAGACAAGGTGCTTGTCTCGCGCGACGTTGTGTTCGACAAGGAGGCGGCTTGGAACTGGAGCAGTCCGAGCACGGGGGAAGCTGGCAGCTTCACCAACACCTTCATCGTCGAGCACTTGGTCATCCACGGTGGTGGAGACGCTGGGGAAGAGGTGCCGAGCACTCCGGCGGTAGAGCCGGGCACTCCTGGGGCAGTGCCGAGCACTTCGGGAGGGATGCCGAGCACTCCGGGAGGAGTGCCGAGCACTTCTAGAGGGATGCCGGGCACGCCAGGAGTAGTGTCGGGAGGTTCTACAGTGGTGGCAACCACTCCAGGACGGGTGTCGAGCACTCCCGTGGCGGAGCCAAGACGTCTTATAGTGGTGCCAACCATTCCAAGACTGGGGCTAGGTACTCCTACAGTATGGCCGAACACTGCAGGAGTTATGACAAGCTGTCCAGAAGTAGTGCCGAGCACTCAAGGTGTTGTGCCAAGCACTCCGGCAGAACAGCGAACTCCATCGACGCTGATCGAGTTCGCCTCACCTCCAAGTGACATCACTGAGTTCGTGGACGCCTACCATGAAGGTGTGGAGGTGCGGTTCCACAGGCTGGACGACATCGTCGGCGGCATAGGTCCTCAGTCCGGCGGTGCGCTGCTCAATGACGCGAGCTGCTACTCGTCGCTCTGAGGAACCACCACCATGTTCGCGCTAGCTGCGTGATGGAAATCGCGACGAAGCGTCTTTGCCGGAGGAGATGAAGGCGATCGAGGAAAACGAGACTTGGCAGCTCGTCGATCCACCTCCAGGATGCCATCCGATCAACCTGAAGTGGGTATACAAAGTCAAACGGGACGAGCTCGGTGCCATTGTCAAGCACAAGGCGCGCCTCGTCGCCCAAGGCTTTGTTCAGTGCGAGGGCATAGACTTCGAGGAGGTCTTTACGCCAGTAGCGCGCATGGAGTCGGTCCGTTTGCTACTTGCTTTGGCAGCAGCAAAGGACTGGCGCGTCCATCACTTGGACGTTAAATCGGCCTTCCTCAACGACGAGCTGGCAGAAACGATCTTCGTCAGGCAACCTCCAGGTTTCGCCGTCAAGGGAAAGGAGCACAGGGTGCTCCGACTACGCAAGGTGCTCTATGGGCTACGATAGGCCCCTCGAGCATGGAACGCCATGCTTGACGCCACGCTGGGCGAGCTTGGGTTTCAACGTTGCGCAACCGAGCTCGCGCTCTACACGCGGCGACGGGGAAGGAGGAACTCATCGTCGGCGTGTATGTGGATGACTTGATCATCACCGATCGTGGTTTAAGGTAAAGCCTATAATTCTTGGACAAAAGAAGGGCCAAAGTTTAGTATCTATTTTAGAACAGAGTGGTGTGTTGTAGCTGTTAAATCTATCGGCAATTGACCGTGATGATGAAACATGCTCTATGCGCTAATCTGTAATGGAATGAACAAAAGTAAATGATATGAATTCACTCTCGCGGGGGGAGCTATTTCATGGAAAAGCTCAAAACAAACCATCACTACATCGTCCACAATGTATGCCGAGTTTGTAGCGTGTTATGAGGCAACGGGGCAGGTGAACTGGCTAAAGAAGTTCATACCCGGTTTGAAGGTGGTTGACGACATCTATAGATCACTTAAGTCAAGTGGTGCTGCCAAACACATTGACATAAAGTATTATGTTGTGAAAGATAAAGTCCGAGATCATGTCATAAGTCTTGAGCATATAAGTACCGAAAAGATGCTCATGGATCCGCTTACAAAAGGCTTACCACCCAACGTGTTCAGAGAACATGTAGCCGCATGGGTTTAAGGGAAAGCCTATAATTCCTGGACAAAAGAAGGCCCAAAGTTTAGTATCTATTTCAGAACAGAGTGGTGTGTTGTAGCTGTTAAATCTATCGGTAATTGACCGTGACGATGAAACATGCTCTATGCGCTAATCTGTAATGGAATGAACAAAAGTAAATGATATGAAATTGAAAGATGATAGGAGATCAAGGGGGAGATTGTTAGATTGATCTCTAATCCTAAACTGGGCCCAACGGCCCAGTTGAGCCTTTGATCCGCGCCCTGATCGGGGGCGCCCAGCCCACTATGGCTAGAGGGCCCCAGTCACACTGCGCAATAAATAGAGGTGGGGGCCGGCGGCTCAAGTCACAAGATTCGCCTGAGCCGAGCTCCCCACCGACAAACCCTAAACCCGATCTAGTGAGGGGCGCAGCCACTGACGGGAAGCACCTCCACCACTGCACTGCGCCGCCATCGGTCTTCACCGCCGGTCGCCACCGCCCATCATCGACACCGTCTTCACCGACCGTTGCTGCCCTCGCGCAGATACCGGCACAACAACCATGGCCGACGCCTCTGGATCGAAGGTCTACGATGGTCGGTAACCTAGCTCTATTCCTCCCTTTAATCTCTGTCTAGTAGATGTACTGGTACATGTTATCCGTTTACTAGATGTACCCGGCTAAATCTATGACCATGTGATCAGAAAATATTAACATTGTAGACATTTTATCCTTGGTATCTGTTACGAGGAGCTGTTTTACCGAACATTTTTGTAAAATAGATTTAGCTTCCCCACAAAAGTCAGGACATGTTTGGCACAGATCCAGACGGCTCCGGCTTCTTCTAGAAACACTGTAGCGCACTGCTTACGGAATCCAAAACTCTCTTTTCTCTCCTTTCACAGCCGAGGTAGTAGCCAGTGAAGTTAAAATTTTTGGCTCCTACAGCTCCATGTGTGTCCGTGAGAGAGATAGAGAGGAGAGAGGAAAATAGATTATAGCAACAGTGCATACACAGTATTTGAGTCAGAGGATCCCGAGCAGCAGGAATTCCTACTAAAGACACCCTCACTGATGCAAAGAAGTCAGCCGAATCTATTTTTGGAGGAGCTGGAGCTCTACCGAACGGGTACTAAGAGCAGTATTACTGGTTGTTGTGAGATGTGGTCTTAAAATTTCTGACGCTAGAATAACGACCACCCTCGCCGTCGACCTCTTTCCTCGATGATCCTCACCATCCATCTTACCAAACTCTTCGCCGATCTAATGCAACGGGCTTGGCAGTTGGCACCTACCTCCAGAAGTGGAGCCCGGAGTCACTCATAAAACCACGGGAAGGAAGGCATGCGTCTCCGATCAATCCGCTCTCCATTTCACTAGGCGACGCCAAAGAATGGGCAGCTCAACGCCTCCGTCCCAGTCTGGTAGTGGAACGCCAGCGGCGAAGCCGACTGTTGTCTTGGTGGCCCTATGGGGCGTCAGTCACTTTGCGCCCATGGTCGAGGTCGGCAAGCGACTACTCGCCCTCAGCGGCCGCTCCCTCACCGTCAATGTGCTCGTAGTGCCGTCGCCGACGGGGAAGTGGGAGGCCGAGATCTTCGAGCGCATACGCCGAGACGAAGCCAGCGGCCTGAACATCCGCTTCCACCACCTCCGTGCCGCGGAGCCCCCGACCGACCACACCGGCATCGAGGAGTTCGTCTCCCGCTACGTGCAGCTGTACGTGCCCCAAGTCAAGGCGATCGTGTCCGGCTTGACATGCCCGGTGGCCGCGGTCGTGGTCGACATCTTCTGCACAACGCTCCTCGACGCGCCCCAGGAGCTGGGCGTGCCGGCCTACGTCTTCCTCATCAGCAGCGCCGCGATGGCCGCGGTCTTGCTGCGCTCCCCGTCGCTCGACGAGGAGGTGGGCCCCGGGGTCGAGTTCGAGGAGTTGGAGGGCGGGTTGGACGTGCCTGGGCTCCCGCCGGTGCCGGCGTCCTGCCTCCCGACGGGACTGGACAACAGGAAGATCTCGACATACGAGTGGTTCCTGTACAATGGCAGGCGCTACATGGAGACCAACGGCATCATGGTCAACGCCATTGCCGAGCTTGAGCCAAGCGTTCTTGCAGCTATTACAGGCGGGAGATGCACGCGCGGGGTCCGGCCCCCGACGGTATATACGATCGGCCCGGTGGTCGCCATCGCGCCACGGATCAAGCTGGTCAACGAGTGCCTGCGGTGGCTCGACTCACAGCCAACAGCCTCCGTGTTGTTCCTATGCTTCGGAGGCGGCGGCGGCTACTTCAGCACGCACCAGGTGCACGAGATAGCACGGGGCCTGGAGCGCAGTGGCCACCGCTTCCTTTGGGTGTTGCGTGGACAGCCGGAGCCCCCCGGCAGCAAGCTGCCCACGGACGCAAACCTCGCGGAGCTGCTACCGGCGGGTTTCTTGGAGAAGACAAAGGAGAGAGGGCTGGTGTGGCCCACGAGGGCGCCACAGAAGGAGATACTAGCCCACGCCGCTGTGGGTGGCTTCGTCACGCACTGCGGCTGGAGCTCGATCGTCGAGAGCCTGTGGTTTGGCGTGCCAACTCTGCCGTGGCCGCACGCCGCCGAACAGCACTTCAACGCGTTCACGCTTGTGGCAGATATGGGCGTCGCCGAGGAGATGAAGGTGGACAAGAAGAGAAACAATTTCGTTGAGGCTGCCGAGCTGGAGCGAGCGGTTAAAGCTCTCATGGACGACGGCGAGACGGCGAGGAAGATTAGGAACAAATCCATGGACATGAAAGCTGCGTGCCGCAAGGCCGTGGAGCACGGCGGATCGTCGGTCGTCTGCCTGGAGAGGCTGTATGATGCGCTTATCCAAGGCGCTGTGGACCCGAAAGAGTGATTCCACGGACCTTTGCATGTGCTTTCGAATTGTCAGTGGATATTTGCGACTTTTATAGTTGCGCTTGTCGGATATATTACGGGCTCGGCACGTATAATGTTTAATAAATCGAATAAAAGTCTATGTTATGTAATATTAAGCGTTGTATGGTTTAATACCGTATAAGATTTTGATTGAACATTAACTTAGCTTATTTGGTTGGAAATTATCCATTTTAATTGAGAAGCTGGGAAAAGGACAAAGGAGTGCCACGCGCGCGCGTGCGCCGCCGCCGCCGGGCGGGCCGGGCCGTGGGCGTGGGCACGGGCTGTGGTGGGCGGGCGGGCGTGGCCAAGTTTTGCCACTTAATCCACATAATCACGGGAGTTTCTCTCTTTTATGGAGGAGGCGAACTAATTGCGTCAGTTACCGTCTCTTCGTGTCTCTGTCTCCTGGGTTTCTCCGCTGCCTTTCTCCCTCGTCCTCAGTCAGTCCAATGCTTCCGCTTCGCTTCCGAGAGACCATATCTCAGCCGCCCTTTTGGGTTTTCCTATCCCGTACCTCTGCACGCACAGAGTAACGGAAGAGCAGTTGCCTCCGGAACCCTCGTCCACCTGCGAACCTTGCACGGGGTGTGCGGCGGTTAGGTTTTTGGGGAGCGATTCCGCGACTGCTCGTCCGACGTCTTCTTCCTGGTGATCGATCGCGGAACCCGTCTTATTTCTGGTGATCGATCGTGGAACCAGTCTTCTTTCTGGTGATCGATCGCGGAATCCGTCTTCTTCCTGGTGACCGTTCGTGGGACTGCACTGCGAACACCTTCCTACATCGACTGTGGTCCACGACTTCGAGCAACACACTATATCGACTAGTGCGAATAGAGCCTCCGATGCCCTCGGCATGGGACCCTCCGTTGGGTACACTCTTATCTCTGTGATTACAACACTTTGCGTTATTATTGTATCGTTCTGTATGTCATAGTTGCATGCCGTAGCGTTTGTTAGTGATATACACATGCACATATATGTCATCACAAACCTGCTGATGTTTTATTTCTGGATTAAATTGATCATGAAAATGCATATTTATCTAACAATCCAAAAACCTAATGTTAAGCAATTTTCTGTCAATGGTTTTGCTGCTGCTTTGAAGCCAAATAATTTTGATGGCAAGAATTTCATGATATGACGTGCCAAGATGGTATTGTGGTTGACTGCTATTAACTGCTATCACGTCGCACAGGGGAAGCCTGAACAATTTACTCCTGAGGAGGAGAAAAAGTTCTTGGCTACCGATAACCTATTTCGAGACGCCGTGATTAGTGCATTTCATCCTAAGTATGAGAAAAACTAAATATCTTACACATCAGGTAAAGAGTTATGGGATACTCTTGAGACAAAGCTTGCGGCAGATATGGGCGTCGCCGAGGAGATGAAGGTGGACAAGAAGAGAAACAATTTCGTTGAGGCTGCCGAGCTGGAGCGAGCGGTTAAAGCTCTCATGGACGACGGCGAGACGGCGAGGAAGATTAGGAACAAATCCGTGGAGATGAAAGCTGCGTGCCGCAAGGCCGTGGAGCACGGCGGATCGTCGATCGTCTGCCTGCAGAGGCTGTACGATGCGCTCATCCACGGCGCCGTGAACCCGAAAAAGCGATGCCACGGACCGGTGCATGTGCTTTCGAATTGTCGGTGGATATTTGCGACTCCAATTTGCGCTCGGCAGTTTTGCCATTCGTAGCATCGACTTTGTAAAAATTGGCCTCCAATCATGTGACACTTGATTTCAATACGTGTATTTTCTCTCTTTTTTTAATCTCTATATACATGTATTTGGCTCCTAAAAAGACATTTCTGCCCTTCTGCATATGTTTGCTCGCTCCCTTCTGTTCGTTTGATTTTTCCGTCCGTACCCACCGTAAACCGTTCCTGGCCGTCTAGCCGCGGCGCTCGCTGGCTAGCCGCCGCCGCCTGGGCATGCAAGCTGGCTGGCCGCCGCCAGGGCAGGCAAGCAGCGCGGCCAGGTCTTGAAGGCCCGGCACGGCCAGGTCTTGAACGCCCGGAACGTCCGGCGCGGCCAGGTCTTGAATGCCCAACGCGGCCAGTGCTTGAGCGTGCGTGGACAGGCCGTCTGCGGTTGCTGCCTGGCCAAGGGCTGCCGCGGCCATGGCGTCGGGCGGCTGGCCGTCCATGGCTGCTGGCGCGGGAGGTCTGGATCGTAGTGGGCGGCGGCAAGACAAAGCTCGATCGGTTAGGGCGACTCGAAACGTCGGGCTCTCCACGTAGGTAAGGTGCAAAAAAATAGAAGGGTAAAAACGTCCTTTCAGATGCCAAATATAGGGAGGAATACTAGAAAAGAGAGAAAATACACAAAATGGTAAGAAAAACAAGTGTTGCCTGTTTGGGAAGAAAATTAATAAGAGATGAGGGGAGGATGTACCTGGTCAGAGGATCCCTGGTTCAACCGTGGTCACCACGGTGTGGCCACATGAGAAACTACTGCAGTCACTGAGCGGTGGCGAGCAGCGTGAGCAGGCAAGAGGCAACTGTAGGCGATGGATCCAAGGACTTGCAGCATGCCAACCGGTAGCAGATCTCCAACGGGGCTCGACTTGGGAGGAGGGGAGCGCACGGGGAAGACAGTGTCTACATCAAAAATAGATATAGCAAAAGCACACGAGCGTAATTTTTTTCTTGAGGGGAGTGGATAGGGAAGGTGGGCACCAGATCACATACCACAGACATCGTCGGTGGCTACGCGGCCATCGTTGGCGGCGGCGTGTCTCGTCGTGTCGTGCAGGGGTCGGCGGAGAAGTAGAGGTGGAGCAACTACGGCTGTCACGGGCACCGGCGCACCTCATCGTGTCGCGCAGGGGTTGACAGAGAAGGAGTAACCACGGGCGTCGGTGGCTACGCGTAGCTCGCCGTCGTCTCGTCGTCCTGTCGCGCTGGTTTCAGGCGGAGAAGCAGAGAGGCGGAGTAGGAGGAGCGGATTTCTGCGTTGACGTGGAAAGCACAAGGGAAAAAGTAGAAAACAACGAAAAAGTCTATGTAACCCCAACTATTCAGATGTACTATTCTCCTACGACAAAAAATAACAAAGCGTGGATATTTTTTGGTGCGACATTTGTTTTGGGTCTGCCTCTCTCCCCCCCGTGCGATACCGCGGCTCCGTCGTACACTGAGAAGGAAGGTGGGATCATGGGTTGTCATTCCCTTCCTTGCGCCTTGACGGTCCTGGATTGCTCGGAGGCACAGCGTGGGGGCGCGGCTTGGGGGTTTCGAGCGTACGGCGGCGTGCGGCGCTCGGCCGCTCGAGCATGGTGCCCGGCATGCGGCCGTGCTCGCTGCGCCGCGGCGTTGCCTTCTCCCATCCTATGTTCCTCCCAGGGCTTCGAGCGTGCAGCGACATCCGTCGCTCGGCCACTCAGTCGCGGTGGCCGGCGTGCGGTGGCCGGAAAGCGCTCCGGCCGGTGCAGTGGGCTGAGCAGTCCTCCAGCCGGAGTGGATGTTGTGGTCGTGCCACCATGGTCGGACCACCGCACCAGCAAGCGGCAACCATCGCGCGGACGACGAGCGAGACGACCTCCACGTGCTCGCTTCCTGCGACGGCCTCGCTCCTCATCCTCCTTTCCGGCGGCGGCCTCCAGATCTTCAACCCAGCGACCTGCCAGCGCGCTCCCCTCAGGCTGCTCCATGGCGCCGCCTGCATTTCCGTGCTTTACCCTCATCGTCCATCCGGATCGTACCGAGTGCGGTGCTGCTTCAAGAGAGTCGAGGATGGCCACGCCGTGTGCAGGTTTTTTTCTCTGCTGCCGGTACTGGATCGAGAAGGTGAAGTGCTCATCCTTTCCGACAGAGGGGAATCAGGCATCCTGTGGCAACATCTGTATCACATGTTAATTTGATTCCCATACTAATTCTCTATACAACTTCACAATTTTATTAGTATAATCATTGATTTTCCTATACCATTTTTCTTATTACTAGACTCTATTAACAGATAGTTCTGACCGATGCCATGACAGTGATGAGATGAAGGTTTAGGTTGGTGAGATGTGATGAAGGATCTTTATGGGCTATAAATGATTGAGATTGTGTGTCAACATTTGGTCTTTGGTGGGTTTTTCTTTGAGGTTGGATGCTAAGGCAAGATAGAAAAATAGCACACAAGTAACATATCTGCCTAGAGAGGCTGTATGATGCGCTTATCCAAGGCGCTGTGGACCCGAAAGAGTGGTGCCACAGACCTTTGCATGTGCTTTCGAATTGTCAGTGGATATTTGTGACTAATAGTTACGCTTGTTGATATATTACGAGCTTGGCCCGTATAATGTTTAATAAATCAAATAAAATTCTATGGTACGTAACATTAAGTGTTATATAGTTTAATACCGTACGAGATTTTGACTGAACGTTAACTCAGCTTATTTGGTTGGAAATTATCCATCTTAATTGACAAGCTGGGAACAGGACAAAGGAGTGCCACGCGCGCGCCGCCGCCGGTCGGGCCGGGCTGTGGCCGTGGGCGCGGGGCGTGGCGGGCGGGCGGGCGTGGCTAGGTTTTGCCACTTAATCCACATAATCACGGGAGTTTCTCTCCTTTATGGTGGAGTTGAACTGATTGCACCAGTTACCGTCTCTTCGTGTCTTCATCTCTAGGGTTTCTCCGCTGCCTTTCTCCCTCGTCCTCCGTCAGTCCAATGCTTCCGCTTCGCTTTCGAGAGACCACATCTCAGCCGCCCTTTTGGGTTTCCCTGTCCCGTACCTCTGCGCGCACGGAGTAGCAGGAGAGCAGGTGCCTCCGGAACCCTCGTCCACCTACGAACCTTGCACGGGGTGTGCGGCGATTAAGTTTTTGGGGAGCGATTCCGTGACTGCTCGTCCGACGTCTTCTTCCTGGTGATCGATCGCGGCACCCGTCTTCTTCCTGGTGATCGATCACAGAATCCGTCTTCTTTCTGGTGATCGATCGCGTAACCCGTCTTCTTCCTGGTGACCGTTCATGGGACTGCAATGCGAACACCTTCCTACATCGACTGTGGTCGACGACTTCGAGCAATGCACTATGTCGACTAGTGCGAATGGAGCCTCCGATGCCCTCGGCATGGGACCCTCCGCTAGGTACACTCTTATCTATGTGATTACAGCACTTTGTGTTCTTATTGTATCGTTCTGTATGTTATAGTTGAATGCTGTAGCGTTTGTTAATGATATACACATGCACATATATGTCGTCACAAACCTACTGATATTTTATTTCTGGATTAAATTGACCATGAAAATACCTATTTATCTAACAATGCAAAAACCTAATGTTAATCAATTTTCTGTCAGTGGTTTTGCTGCTAAATAATTTTGATGGCAAGAATTTCATGATATGACGTGCCAAGATGGTATTGTGGTTGACTGCTATGAACTGCTGTCACGCCGCACAGGGAAATCTGAATAATTTACTCCTGAGGAGGAGAAAAAGTTCTTGCTATCGATAACCTATTTCGAGGCACCGTGATTAGTGCACTTCATCCTAAGTATGAGAAAAACTACATATCTTGCACATCAGGCAAAGAGTTATGGGAAGCTCTTGAGGCAAAATTTGAAGTTTCTTGATGCTGGTAGTGAGCTATACCTTATGGAGCAGCTGTATGACTACAAAATGGTTGAAAACCGTTCTGTAGTGGAATAGGCTCATGAGATACAGGCGCTAGTAAAGGAACTAGAACATTTTCCATGTCTGTTGCCTGATAAGTTTGTGGCCGGCGGTATAATCGCTAAGCTGCCACCTTCTTGGAGGGTTTTTGCTACTTCTCTAAAATACAAAAGACAAAAGTTTAGCGTGGCTGAGCTTATAGGATCTCTTGATGTTGAGGAGGGGGCGAGAGCAAAAGACAACCGTGGAAATTGAGTTGAGTCTTCCGCTGCCGATATGGTGCAGAAGAAAAACTCATTTGTATCCCATAATAAAAAGAAGAAGAACATGCAAGAGAACAACAATATAAAGCCTAAGCAAACTGCACAGTTTAAGAAGAAAAACAACAAGAAAGGTGGAGGTTACTTTGTTTGCGGGAGTGATGAGCATTGGGCAAGTGCGTGCCCAGACCGCAAATATAAGCAAGAAAAGAAATCAGCAAACGTGGTGATTAGCGAGAATGGAGGAGGAACATCTAGGTATGGTAATTCTTTACCTTTTGTTCTTTCAGTTTGTCTTTCACCTGAGTGGTGGATGGATAGCGGCGCTAATATTCATATGTGTACTGATGTTTCTTTGTTTACTTTCTATCAGGCCAGCGGGACTGGAGCCTTGCTGATGGGAAACGGTTCGTATGCACGTGTTCTTGGTGTTGGTACGGTTGTTCTGAAGTTTACTTTGAGAAAAACGGTGCTATTAAAGAACGTGCAGCATGTCCCCTCCATCAAGAAGAATCTTGTTAGCGGCTCTCAAATGTGTCGCGATGGCTTTAAAATTGTGCTTGAGTCCAATAAGTGTGTTATGTCGAGACATGGAATATTTGTTGAAAAAGGTTATGATTGCGGAGGCTTGTTCCGCTTATCTTTGCTTGATGATGTGTGTAATAAAGTAGTGAACAATGTTAATGTTTCGGATAAGTCGAATATATGGCATTCATGACTTTGTCACATTAATTTGGCCTGTCTCACGCAGCTTGCAAATCTAAATTTAATCCCGAAATTTAACTTAGTCAAAGATTCTAAGTGCCAGGTGTGTGTGCAATCGAAGCAACTGTGCAAGCCTCACAAGGCTGCTGAGGCGAGGAACTTGGCACCATTAGAACTCGTTCATTCTGATTTATGCGAAATGAATGACGAATTAACTAAAGACAGTAAACGATACTTCATAACATTTATAGATGATTGTACTAGATTTTGCTACTTGTATTTATTGAAAACTAAAGATGAAGAGTTGCATTATTTTAAAGTCTATAAAGCTGAGGTAGAAAATCAACTTGAGAAGAAAATCAAACATTTGCGGTCTGATCGCGGGGGAGAATATTTCTCAAATGAATTTTCTAAGTTTTGCGCGGTGCATGGAATTATTCATGAGAGGACGCCACCATACTCATCATAGTCCAATGGGATTGCAGAGAGAAAGAACCGCACTCTAACTGAGTTGATTAATGCCATGTTAGAGACTACGGGACTATCTAAGGAATGGTGGGGTGAGACTATATTGACAGCGTGTCATGTCCTGAATAGGGTGCTCACAAAGAACAAAGAAATTACACCATTATAGGAATGGGAGAAGAAGAGATTAAATCTCTCTTACCTGCAAACTTAGGGTTGTTTGGCAAAGGTGAATGTGCCAATAAATAAAAAGTGAAAGCTTGGACCAAAGACTGTTGATTGTGTTTTTCTTGATTATGCTATTCACAGCGTGGGGTATAGATTTTTAATTATAAATTCTAGTGTTCCTGAGATGGCTGTTGATACAATCATAGAATCTAGAGACGCTATATTTTTTGAGAATAAATTTCCCATGAAAAATTCACCTAGCACGACTGGTCATGAATTTATAATTCCCCAGGAGCATAAAAATTTTACTTCGATAGAACAAATTGAGCAACCCTGTATGCAAAATCCTGAGGAGAATGACACTCTAGTCACTAGAAAAAGTAAGAGACAGAGGACTGTAAAGTCTTTTGATGATGACTATATTGTGTACCTTGTGGATGACACACCAATGACCATTGAAGAGGCATATTCCTCTCCTGATGCTGACTTATGGAAGAAAGCAGTACGGAGTGAGATGGATTCTATTATGTCTAATGGAACTTGGGAAATAGTTGATTGTCCCTATGGGTGCAAGCCTATAGGGTGCAAATGGGTGTTTAGGAAAAAGCTTAGGCCTAATGGTACTATCGAGAGGTACAAGGCAAGACTTGTGGCCAAGGGTTATACTCAAAACGAAGGTGGGAATTTCTTTGATACTTATTCACCGGTTGCCCGATTGACTACACTTCGAGTTTTGCTTTCCCTGGTAGCCTCCTATGGTCTTATCGTTCATCAAATGGACATTAAGATAGCTTTCCTAAACGGAGAGTTAGAGGAGGAGATCTATATGGATCAGCCAGATGGGTTTGTAGCAAATGGTCAAGAAGGCAAGGAGTGTAAATTATTAAAGTCATTATATGGCCTAAAACAAGTTCCTAAGCAGTGGCATGAGAAGTTTGATAGAACTCTAACATCTGCTGGCTTTGTTGTGAATGAAGCTGATAAATGTGTGTATTATCGATATGGTGGGGGTGAAGGAGTTATTTTGTGCTTATATGTTGATGACATACTGATCTTTGGATCCAGCCTCAAAGTGATTGAGGAGGTGAAGGAATTTTTATCTCATAATTTTGAGCTGAAAGATTTGGGAGAGGCTGATGTTATTCTTAATATCAAGCTTCTGAGAGAAGGTGATGGTGGGGTAATGTTACAATCCCACTATGTGGAAAAGGTGCTAACTCGCTTTGGGTTTAGTGACTGTGAACCTGCTCCTACATCTTATGACCCTAGTGTGTTATTGAGGAAAAATCGGAGAATAGCAAGAGATCAATTGAGATATTCCCAAATCATTGGTTCGCTCATGTATCTTGCTAGTGCAACAAGGCCTGATATCTCATTTGCTGTGTGCAAGCTGAGCCGGTTTGTGTCAAACCCGGGAGATAATCACTAGCGTGCTCTTGAGAGAGTGATGCGCTATCTAAAAGGCACTATGAGCTATGGTATTCGTTATACCAGACATCCAAAGGTGCTGGAAGGCTATTGTGATGACAACTAGATCTCTGATGTTGATGAGCTTTATGCCACAAGTAGATATGTGTTTTCACTTGGAGGTGGTGCTGTTTCCTGGAAGTCTTGCAAGCAGACTATCTTAACGAAATCTACAATGGAAGCATAACTCACAGCATTAGACACCGCTGGCTCTGAGGCTGAGTGGCTTTGTGATCTCCTTATGGATTTACCGGTTGTTGAAAAACCTATACCGGCTATTTCTATGAATTGTGATAACCAGACTGTGATTACGAAGGTTAATAGTTCTAAGGATAACATAAAGTCCACAAGGCATGTTAAGAGATGACTAAAATCTGTTAGAAAATTGAGAAACTCCGGAGTAATAGCGTTGGACTATGTTCACACTTCTAACAATCTGGCAGATCAGTTCACTAAGGGTCTGTCACGCAATGTGATAGAAAGTGCATCGAGAGAGATGGGTTTGAGACCCACATGAAATTTACTATAGTGGTAACCTGTTCTATGTGATCGGAGATCCTGTGAAATAGGATGGTGAAACAAGCTAGTAGTAAATTGTGAGAAAAGATCCTTAGTAAGACTCATTTCTGATGCATATCTTTTCTTTATGTAAGGCAGGTTGGTTTTTACCTTAATGTGTTCCAAGTGGCTTGCTAAAGCAAAGATATTGTCCTACAGAACATCTTTTGAGGAACACACCTATATGAGTTAGACTGCTAGTCACAGTCTATGAGATATGGGTGATCTCTAAATACTCATGAAAGGCACTGGAGTATGACTTATATGCTTCAAACAGAGGGGATGCCTTTTGCAACCTAGTATCAGCTAAGGACTTTAGTGACATTCACCTCACATAAAACTGTCAATTCAAGGCTTAGTCCATTGTTCAGTTGTGACTGAGTGAAACTATTACTCTAGATAGATGTTCAACTTAACAGTCTCCATCGAAACACAGGTATATAAAAGAAATGTGGTTCTGAGACTATTTTGTTACAAACCCTAGAGTTTGGTGGGGATTGTTGGATATATTATGGGCTTGGCACGTATAATGTTTAATAAATCAAATAAAACTCTATGGTATGTAACATTAAGCGTTGTATGGTTTAATACCGTACGAGATTTTGACTGAACGTTAACTCAGCTTATTTGGTTGGAAATTATCCATCTTAATTGACAAGCTGGGAACAGGACAAAGGAGTGCCACGCGCGCGCCGCCGCCGGTCGGGCCGGGCTGTGGCCGTGGGCGCGGGGCGTGGCGGGCGGGCGGGCGTGGCTAGGTTTTGCCACTTAATCCACATAATCACGGGAGTTTCTCTCCTTTATGGTGGAGTTGAACTGATTGCACCAGTTACCGTCTCTTCGTGTCTTCATCTCTAGGGTTTCTCCGCTGCCTTTCTCCCTCGTCCTCCGTCAGTCCAATGCTTCCGCTTCGCTTTCGAGAGACCACATCTCAGCCGCCCTTTTGGGTTTCCCTGTCCCGTACCTCTGCGCGCACGGAGTAGCAGGAGAGCAGGTGCCTCCGGAACCCTCGTCCACCTACGAACCTTGCACGGGGTGTGCGGCGATTAAGTTTTTGGGGAGCGATTCCGTGACTGCTCGTCCGACGTCTTCTTCCTGGTGATCGATCGCGGCACCCGTCTTCTTCCTGGTGATCGATCGCAGAATCCGTCTTCTTTCTGGTGATCGATCGCGTAACCCGTCTTCTTCCTGGTGACCGTTCATGGGACTGCAATGCGAACACCTTCCTACATCGACTGTGGTCGACGACTTCGAGCAATGCACTATGTCGACTAGTGCGAATGGAGCCTCCGATGCCCTCGGCATGGGACCCTCCGCTAGGTACACTCTTATCTATGTGATTACAGCACTTTGTGTTCTTATTGTATCGTTCTGTATGTTATAGTTGAATGCTGTAGCGTTTGTTAATGATATACACATGCACATATATGTCGTCACAAACCTACTGATATTTTATTTCTGGATTAAATTGACCATGAAAATACCTATTTATCTAACAATGCAAAAACCTAATGTTAATCAATTTTCTGTCAGTGGTTTTGCTGCTAAATAATTTTGATGGCAAGAATTTCATGATATGACGTGCCAAGATGGTATTGTGGTTGACTGCTATGAACTGCTGTCACGCCGCACAGGGAAATCCTGAATAATTTACTCCTGAGGAGGAGAAAAAGTTCTTGCTATCGATAACCTATTTCGAGGCACCGTGATTAGTGCACTTCATCCTAAGTATGAGAAAAACTACATATCTTGCACATCAGGCAAAGAGTTATGGGAAGCTCTTGAGGCAAAATTTGAAGTTTCTGATGCTGGTAGTGAGCTATACCTTATGGAGCAGCTGTATGACTACAAAATGGTTGAAAACCGTTCTGTAGTGGAATAGGCTCATGAGATACAGGCGCTAGTAAAGGAACTAGAACATTTTCCATGTCTGTTGCCTGATAAGTTTGTGGCCGGCGGTATAATCGCTAAGCTGCCACCTTCTTGGAGGGTTTTTGCTACTTCTCTAAAATACAAAAGACAAAAGTTTAGCGTGGCTGAGCTTATAGGATCTCTTGATGTTGAGGAGGGGGCGAGAGCAAAAGACAACCGTGGAAATTGAGTTGAGTCTTCCGCTGCCGATATGGTGCAGAAGAAAAACTCATTTGTATCCCATAATAAAAAGAAGAAGAACATGCAAGAGAACAACAATATAAAGCCTAAGCAAACTGCACAGTTTAAGAAGAAAAACAACAAGAAAGGTGGAGGTTACTTTGTTTGCGGGAGTGATGAGCATTGGGCAAGTGCGTGCCCAGACCGCAAATATAAGCAAGAAAAGAAATCAGCAAACGTGGTGATTAGCGAGAATGGAGGAGGAACATCTAGGTATGGTAATTCTTTACCTTTTGTTCTTTCAGTTTGTCTTTCACCTGAGTGGTGGATGGATAGCGGCGCTAATATTCATATGTGTACTGATGTTTCTTTGTTTACTTTCTATCAGGCCAGCGGGACTGGAGCCTTGCTGATGGGAAACGGTTCGTATGCACGTGTTCTTGGTGTTGGTACGGTTGTTCTGAAGTTTACTTTGAGAAAAACGGTGCTATTAAAGAACGTGCAGCATGTCCCCTCCATCAAGAAGAATCTTGTTAGCGGCTCTCAAATGTGTCGCGATGGCTTTAAAATTGTGCTTGAGTCCAATAAGTGTGTTATGTCGAGACATGGAATATTTGTTGAAAAAGGTTATGATTGCGGAGGCTTGTTCCGCTTATCTTTGCTTGATGATGTGTGTAATAAAGTAGTGAACAATGTTAATGTTTCGGATAAGTCGAATATATGGCATTCATGACTTTGTCACATTAATTTGGCTGTCTCACGCAGCTTGCAAATCTAAATTTAATCCCGAAATTTAACTTAGTCAAAGATTCTAAGTGCCAGGTGTGTGTGCAATCGAAGCAACTGTGCAAGCCTCACAAGGCTGCTGAGGCGAGGAACTTGGCACCATTAGAACTCGTTCATTCTGATTTATGCGAAATGAATGACGAATTAACTAAAGACAGTAAACGATACTTCATAACATTTATAGATGATTGTACTAGATTTTGCTACTTGTATTTATTGAAAACTAAAGATGAAGAGTTGCATTATTTTAAAGTCTATAAAGCTGAGGTAGAAAATCAACTTGAGAAGAAAATCAAACATTTGCGGTCTGATCGCGGGGGAGAATATTTCTCAAATGAATTTTCTAAGTTTTGCGCGGTGCATGGAATTATTCATGAGAGGACGCCACCATACTCATCATAGTCCAATGGGATTGCAGAGAGAAAGAACCGCACTCTAACTGAGTTGATTAATGCCATGTTAGAGACTACGGGACTATCTAAGGAATGGTGGGGTGAGACTATATTGACAGCGTGTCATGTCCTGAATAGGGTGCTCACAAAGAACAAAGAAATTACACCATTATAGGAATGGGAGAAGAAGAGATTAAATCTCTCTTACCTGCAAACTTAGGGTTGTTTGGCAAAGGTGAATGTGCCAATAAATAAAAAGTGAAAGCTTGGACCAAAGACTGTTGATTGTGTTTTTCTTGATTATGCTATTCACAGCGTGGGGTATAGATTTTTAATTATAAATTCTAGTGTTCCTGAGATGGCTGTTGATACAATCATAGAATCTAGAGACGCTATATTTTTTGAGAATAAATTTCCCATGAAAAATTCACCTAGCACGACTGGTCATGAATTTATAATTCCCCAGGAGCATAAAAATTTTACTTCGATAGAACAAATTGAGCAACCCTGTATGCAAAATCCTGAGGAGAATGACACTCTAGTCACTAGAAAAAGTAAGAGACAGAGGACTGTAAAGTCTTTTGATGATGACTATATTGTGTACCTTGTGGATGACACACCAATGACCATTGAAGAGGCATATTCCTCTCCTGATGCTGACTTATGGAAGAAAGCAGTACGGAGTGAGATGGATTCTATTATGTCTAATGGAACTTGGGAAATAGTTGATTGTCCCTATGGGTGCAAGCCTATAGGGTGCAAATGGGTGTTTAGGAAAAAGCTTAGGCCTAATGGTACTATCGAGAGGTACAAGGCAAGACTTGTGGCCAAGGGTTATACTCAAAACGAAGGTGGGAATTTCTTTGATACTTATTCACCGGTTGCCCGATTGACTACACTTCGTGTTTTGCTTTCCCTGGTAGCCTCCTATGGTCTTATCGTTCATCAAATGGACATTAAGATAGCTTTCCTAAACGGAGAGTTAGAGGAGGAGATCTATATGGATCAGCCAGATGGGTTTGTAGCAAATGGTCAAGAAGGCAAGGAGTGTAAATTATTAAAGTCATTATATGGCCTAAAACAAGTTCCTAAGCAGTGGCATGAGAAGTTTGATAGAACTCTAACATCTGCTGGCTTTGTTGTGAATGAAGCTGATAAATGTGTGTATTATCGATATGGTGGGGGTGAAGGAGTTATTTTGTGCTTATATGTTGATGACATACTGATCTTTGGATCCAGCCTCAAAGTGATTGAGGAGGTGAAGGAATTTTTATCTCATAATTTTGAGCTGAAAGATTTGGGAGAGGCTGATGTTATTCTTAATATCAAGCTTCTGAGAGAAGGTGATGGTGGGGTAATGTTACAATCCCACTATGTGGAAAAGGTGCTAACTCGCTTTGGGTTTAGTGACTGTGAACCTGCTCCTACATCTTATGACCCTAGTGTGTTATTGAGGAAAAATCGGAGAATAGCAAGAGATCAATTGAGATATTCCCAAATCATTGGTTCGCTCATGTATCTTGCTAGTGCAACAAGGCCTGATATCTCATTTGTTGTGTGCAAGCTGAGCCGGTTTGTGTCAAACCCGGGAGATAATCACTAGCGTGCTCTTGAGAGAGTGATGCGCTATCTAAAAGGCACTATGAGCTATGGTATTCGTTATACCGGACATCCAAAGGTGCTGGAAGGCTATTGTGATGACAACTAGATCTCTGATGTTGATGAGCTTTATGCCACAAGTAGATATGTGTTTTCACTTGGAGGTGGTGCTGTTTCTTGGAAGTCTTGCAAGCAGACTATCTTAACGAAATCTACAATGGAAGCATAACTCACAGCATTAGACACCGCTGGCTCTGAGGCTGAGTGGCTTTGTGATCTCCTTATGGATTTACCGGTTGTTGAAAAACCTATACCGGCTATTTCTATGAATTGTGATAACCAGACTGTGATTACGAAGGTTAATAGTTCTAAGGATAACATAAAGTCCACAAGGCATGTTAAGAGATGACTAAAATCTGTTAGAAAATTGAGAAACTCCGGAGTAATAGCGTTGGACTATGTTCACACTTCTAACAATCTGGCAGATCAGTTCACTAAGGGTCAGTCACGCAATGTGATAGAAAGTGCATCGAGAGAGATGGGTTTGAGACCCACATGAAATTTACTATAGTGGTAACCTGTTCTATGTGATCGGAGATCCTGTGAAATAGGATGGTGAAACAAGCTAGTAGTAAATTGTGAGAAAAGATCCTTAGTAAGACTCATTTCTGATGCATATCTTTTCTTTATGTAAGGCAGGTTGGTTTTTACCTTAATGTGTTCCAAGTGGCTTGCTAAAGCAAAGATATTGTCCTACAGAACATCTTTTGAGGAACACACCTATATGAGTTAGACTGCTAGTCACAGTCTATGAGATATGGGTGATCTCTAAATACTCATGAAAGGCACTGGAGTATGACTTATATGCTTCAAACAGAGGGGATGCCTTTTGCAACCTAGTATCAGCTAAGGACTTTAGTGACATTCACCTCACATAAAACTGTCAATTCAAGGCTTAGTCCATTGTTCAGTTGTGACTGAGTGAAACTATTACTCTAGATAGATGTTCAACTTAACAGTCTCCATCGAAACACAGGTATATAAAAGAAATGTGGTTCTGAGACTATTTTGTTACAAACCCTAGAGTTTGGTGGGGATTGTTGGATATATTATGGGCTTGGCACGTATAATGTTTAATAAATCAAATAAAACTCTATGGTATGTAACATTAAGCGTTGTATGGTTTAATACCGTACGAGATTTTGACTGAACGTTAACTCAGCTTATTTGGTTAGAAATTATCCATCTTAATTGAGAAGCTGGAAAAAGGACAAAGGAGTGCCACACGTGCGTGCGCGCCGGTGCTGCCGTCGGTCGGGCTGGGACGGGCCGTGGGCATGGGTGTGGGCGTGGGTGCGGGCGTGGGCCGGGCCGGGCCGAGGCCGAGGCCCTGGCCATGGGCGTGGCGTCGCGTCGCGAGGTGAGGTGAGGCAGGCAGGCGGGCGTGGCCAGGTTTTGCCACTTAATCCACATAATCACGGGAGTTTCTCTCCTTTATGGTGGAGGCAAACTGATTGCGCCAGTTACCGTCTTTTCGTGTCTCTGTCTCCTGGGTTTCTCCGCTGCCTTTCTCCCTCTCCGTCGCAGCCATAAATCTGAAGTCCTCCGTCAGTCCAATGCTTCTGCTTCCCTTCCGAGAGACCACATCTCAGCCGCCCTTTTGGGTTTCCCCGTCCCGTACCTCTGCGCACATGGAGTAGCGGGAGAGCAGGTGCCTCCAGAACCCTCGTCCACCTACGAACCTTGCATGTGGTGTGCGGCGATTAGGTTTTTGGGGAGCGATTCCATGACTGCTCATTCGACATCTTCTTCCTGGTGATCGATCACGGAACCCGTCTTCTTCCTGGTGATCGATCGCGAAACATGTCTTCTTTCTGGTGATCGATCATGGAACCCATCTTCTTCCTAGTGACCGTTTGTGGGACTGCACTACGAACACCTTCCTGCATCGACTGTGGTCGATGACTTTGAGCAACGCACTATGTCGACTAGTGCGAATGGAGCCTCAGATGCCCTCGGTATGGGACCCTCCGCTGGGTACTCTTATCTCTGTGATTAAAACACTTTGCATTCTTATTGTATCGATCTGTATGTCATACTTGCATGCTGTAGCGTTTGTTAGTGATATACACATGCACATATATGTCATCACATACCTGCTGATGTTTTATTTCTGGATTAAATTGACCATGAAAATACCTATTTATCTAACAGCGCTTGGTAGTTTTGCTATTCTTAACGTCAACTTCGCAAAAATAGGTCTCCAAACATGTGACATTTGATTTCAATGCCATTGTGTGTATTTTCTCTCTTTTTTAATCTCTATACATGTATTTGGCTCCTAAAAACTGTAAAAAGACATTTTTGTCGTGCTGTATATAGGGCCTGTTCGCTTGAACTTATCAGCCGGCTTATCAGTTAGAATCTACAGTATTTTTCTCTCACAACAAAACAGCTTCAGCCGGTTTATCAGGCGGCTTTAATATCAGCCGAATAGGCCCTATGTTTGCTCGCACCTTCTGATTTTTTTTCCTGGACACCTAGCCGCGGCGCTCGCTGGCTAGCCGCCGCCGCCTAGGCATGCAAGCTGGCAGGTCGCCGCTAGGGCAGGCAAGCAGCATGGCCAGGTCTTGAACGCCCTGAACGTCCGGCGCGGCCAGGTCTTGAATGCCCGACGCGGCCAGGTCTACAGCGCCCGGTGCGGCCAGTGCTTGAGCGCGTGGCCAAGCCGTCTGCGGGTTGTTGCCTGGCCATGGGCGGCCACGGCCATGGCATCGGGCGGCTGGCCATCCATGGATGCCGGTGCGGGAGGTCAGGATTATGGTGGGCGGCGGCAAGATGAAGCTCGATCGGTTAGGGCGACTTGAAACGTCGGGCTCTCCACGTACGTACAATGCAAAAAAGACCACAAGGGTAAAAATGTCCTTTCATGCGCCAAATACAGAGAGCAATACTAGAAAAGAGATAAAATACACAAAATGGCAAGAAAATCAAGTGTCACATATTTGGAGGCCTATTTTTACGAAGTCGACTTTACAAATGGCAATATTGCGAAGCATAACAATTGGAGCCGATCCTTAATATCTAATTTTCTCCGATTGTCACTATCCGTTCGTGTTTCATGTTTGATGCCCTTATCCTGATGGAGATTAGTTTTACTTGCGTTAATTATATCTGTTTATGGGATGCTTGCAGGTTTTTGTTTGTTAGCCTGCAAATAGATTTAGTTTTGGACGTGGCTAACGCACAGCGCCGTGTGTTAGGCCAGCCACACGGCAGGTCGATTTTCCCTGCATCCCGATGGCTCATCTTCTTCCTGTCGGTGTCTTCTCCCTCTCCGGCGATCCTCGCGCCCATCGGCGCCCACCGCCTTGCCACGGCGCACTAGGGGTTCTATGCGGAGTGCTCCGCCCTTAGGGTCCAATATGCATCATTCATGGGCGTGGCACTTCAAATTCGTAGATTCGGGGCATCGATCTAGTGCAGAGAAGCTAAGGGAGGACAATCCCTTGGGGTTCGTGTGCACGGTGTGCGTCAGCAGTTGGTGTGCTGCATGACCATCACATCATGGCGCTAGAATCGAGTGAGGAGGTGGCGGTTACCGCCCCCAGACTATAAAATGGGGAGGAGATGAGGGGGTGATCTGCTCTATCCACACGTACACACATGTCTCTGCTATCATTTGCGTCGTCTTTGCAGTTGTGCCGCCGCTCACCCTTACGCCCACCTTGTTCTTGCTTCAGACCTCCAGAGTGATGGCGCGGAGTGGGTGGCTTCACAGGCGAACGAGGAGAGCACAAACCTTCTTGTCTTGGAACATGCTCCTAGAGGGAGGTCTTCTTGGGTGGAGACCAGCCCGATGGAGGAGGAACTAAGGCTAAGAGCGTCATAGGTTGTCACCATCACCTCCTCCCATCGCGGTGTCTTTGGCATCCCCGCACACCCCTTCTTTCGAGGGCTCCTATACTTCTACAGGGTTCGCCTCCATGACCTGACTGCGTACGAGATCATCCACCTCGCCATCTTCGTGGCACTATGCGAGCGTTTCCTAGGAGTTGCCACTCACTTCGCGCTTTGGAGGCGGCTCTTCCAAGTGGAGCCGGTGGAGACTAATGGCGTCACCAACCGAGTGGGCATGCCGTCATATATATATGGCTTCGCCCTGCACGGGGTAGCTCTACCTCGACCTCACACCCCAAATCCATTCTCGCGGTCGTTCACTGATTTCCGATCGAGCAAACGATCCGATCGGACGAGAAGACTCCACCACGCGTTGCTCGTTGCCTCATTTTGTTACACGGTGCCGAGCCATTCGAGACCGAAACGTGCAAGTGCTTGTGGCCTCTTTTCTGTTACGTGGTGCGTCCATCTTTTTACTTTTTTATCTTTTTATTTTTTATATATTAATCTATTAATTTTACATATACTAGTTGTAGACGAATACTATAAATTAGTGCACCATGTTTTGTCTTTTTATGTTTTGTCTTTTTTATAGTTTCATATTTCTGTTAATATATTATATTATGATATTAATTTGTACATTTAAATCCTTGTATATAACTTTTACGTCCAACTTTATATCTAACTCATTCAACAAGTTATATATCTAAGTTATACAAACAAGTTTTTATTATAATATAAGTTATCAATGTTGAGTACATATAAATTTGTTCATCTAACTTATAAGTTATACTACATAGTTATTTTCGTATATAATTTTCATATTTCTACTAATATGTTATGATATTAATATGTACATCTAAGTTCTTTAATATAACTTATAAATCCAACTTTATATCTAAGTCATTCATCAAGTTGTATATCTAAGTTATACAAATAAGTTATACATAAAAAGTTTTGTGTATAATTTTTGTAGCTTTCTAAGAAATTATGTTGATAAGTTTGTTTCGCAAAATATTATATATAAAAGTTATGCGTATAACTTTGTCATGTAGTAAGTTATATGTATAAGTTATGTGTGTAACTTTGTCACGTTAAAGGTATATATTGAAGTCATGTGTATAAGTTATATGTATAAGTTATACGTTGAAGTTTGTTCCACTACGTAAAAGTTGTGAGTAAAACATTAACTTTCCAAAAAAAAAGAAAGTTGTGGAAATATTTTTTCAAAAAAAAAGAAAGTTGTTGAGCTGTTGGATCATTGATTCGCTGATTCCGTGCATGCGCAGCCGAGCACGCGAAAACAGAACGACAACGCGTGTGCAGCACCAACCAAATCTGGGAAAGAGGTGGAATTTTTTATTTTTTTCCAGAAAAGAAAGCAGCAGCATGTTGGAATTTTGTTCGCCGGATTTGATTCCCATAAACGTTCGCGAATTAGTCTCCCTGACCTCACACTCCCCTTGTGGAACCAGGGGTGGCACAAGGGATGGCTTACCTTCCCAACATGATGGTAGGTTTCAAGGTTTATTATATAGCACAAAATAATGATTTGAATAAATAATAGGTAGGAGCAATAGAACACTAGGAACGAGTACAAATAAGGTCTGAATAACTCCAAATCTAGCACTACTATACATATGTTAATTTCAGAAAAAGAGATTGAAGTAGTTTTAAAAATGAGTTACTTATATTTTAGAAAATAAACTAGTTTTTATTATTTTGATAAATATATAAATAAGCACTTATGAAACCAACTAAATGACCAAAATCTGGTAATAGTTCGGTGACAAAAAGAACTTTCTAGTTTTAGACTTTGCAGAGCAATTAAAAACAAACTCGGACAATAGTTAGACACTAAAAATGGACTTCTCCCTAAATGATGGTCAACAACCTTGATTAATTATTGTCCTAAACCATGTGTATATCTTGATAGGGCATATCACTAGGGCAACATATCATGCGCAAACCAACCAACCTGTGCAAACTTGAAAACTACCGATCAGGACCACTGGATGCTGATCCATTGGATGTGATGAGGGAGCTTAAGCACAAAAAAAGGACGGCGGGTGAGGGGCTTAAGCGTAAAAAATCCCACATCTCACCCCATTCATTGGATCAGTATATATTCATGTATACATATATAATACATATATTCAATTTTTTATATGTTTTAGGTATGGCGGCCGCCAAGGCTCGCCACATACCTGCCTCCGCCACTGATACCTGGTAACCATTCACTCGTGATAGGCAACGTATCAGGTGCAAACCAACTAACCTGTGTAAACTTGGAAACTACCTATCAAGACAACTAGATGCTGATCCAATGAATGGGGTGAGAGGTGAGATTTTTTTGCGCTTAAGCCCCCCACCCGCCGTCCTTTTTTGTGCTTAAGCCCCCTCACCCTATCCATTGGATCAGCATCCAGTGGTCCTGATTGGTAGTTTCCAAGTTTGCACAGATTAGTTGATTTGCACATGATATGTTGCCACATACATGATATAAGTCAATATAGGCAACAGCCAACAACCAAATGGTGGGCTCCGCTCCACGCCTCCACTTGATGGGCCTCGTCGCCAGAAGCCCAGAATGGAGCACGGAGGGGGAGGGAAGCTAGGCCTGATCACGCGTACAGAATGTGGATCGACTCGTCTGCTCGTTTGCCTCTCCGGCCCCATTCGGTTGGCAAAATTTTAGCTGAAACTGGCTGAAAATACTGTTCTGGCTGAATTGTTGTGAGAGAAAAATACTATTCCGACTTAAAAAGAAGCCAAACAAGCCGAATATGAGGTAAGACAAACGGGGCCTCCGTCTCTTCCTACTCTAAATCGGATCAGGGCATTAGGCATCAGGAGTTCAGGACGTAGACGCGGTTGCCGGCGGAGGGCGGCGCGACGACTCAACGCGGCCCGGCGGACGGTGACGCGACTGCACAAGCGCAAGCGAGTACTCAATGTGGTGACAGCGTGCAACAATGGCACCGAAGGGAGTGTTCGACTGCCATTATAAGCCGACTTATAAGTCATGGTACAATATTTTTCTCTTCCAACAAATTAGCCATACAAATCAGTACAAGTGGCTTTAAGAGCAGCCGAACGGAGCCCAAGAACAAGAGCAGATATGTGATGAAAGGTATTTTTGTTTTATTTCAGAAACTATCATTGTAGATTGATACTGATAGACATTACACACGGATGACGGATGTAGGCATCAGGCATGTCGCATGTAGCCTATAGGTTTAATAATCAATAGTTTAATTATTAATTTATTATTTGCCTTTTTTGTCATGATTTTTTATACGGATTTGAATACTATTTTTGCCAAAGCATTTAGCATTAGTAGCTCCAACCCAGCCCTGCCTGTAGATGGCGCTGCTGGAATGAAGAAAGAATTTCAAAAGAAAAATAGAAGAATACCATTGCCAAGGTCTGTACCCAAATAAAACTTTATTATGGGTATGTATTTGTTCCAACAATCTTCATTTAGTGAGGTATTTTCAATACAAATGCTTTACTTTTGGATTTCTGTTATATTTGCTAATCACAAAGTAATATACATATTTAGATAATATTCTGATGCGTTTCTTGCATATAGTTAATAGTTATATTATACATGTTAGACCTTTACGAGCCCGCCACACCTAAAAAAATATTCTTGCCTCTGCCACGGCCAAGTATGCTACATCTAAGGCTTCTAAGCTATGCATTGCAGCGAACACCGCCTATTTACCAATTGGTTTATTCACTAGCTGTGGCCCTAGTGGGTACTCCACCGCCAACTCCAATCAAATCAAAGCCCGATGCCGGCTGCATGTTTATACACATTTTCATGAATTACATAACAGGTGAAACCAGCTTAAATTAGCTGCAGCAAAATTGGACCACTAACCTCACATACAAGAGTTGGCGGAAGTCTTTGTCTGTGTGACTCGCCATATAGAGACTGGGAAAAATGCATTATTTGTTTCCAGTAGGAACGAGCTAGAACACTAGGTCCGAGCCATTATCTTATTTGGGAAAAAAACTCCCTGAATGTCTTCTTAATAATTATTATTACGGTAGATAAATAGCTGATGTGTTATGAACGCCACACTTTCTTCCATTGTAAATCTACGAAGTTTTGAACACATTTACATGATCCCCAATGTGTATAGATACGTTTCACGACATATACAAAGAAACTATATTTCCATATGATCAACGTAAATAACTTTAGTCATTTGCATGCATATGCATGGTTGACCGGTTCTAAGTCAGTCCCTAGCAGCATTATCGGGCGGCCACAGTTGCGTACCAGGATACCACTGGTATAGGAATTCGTACGTCATGCTCCGGCCCGCTCGAGGAGACCATCACGTACAGGGTTACTGTTTAAATAGAACGCACTTCATGCTTGTCCAGACCACCAAGATGCAAACCCTCTCCCTAGAGCACTACTCGTAGTGTATATATATATACCGTACGTGCTTGTTAGTGTTTTTGTTATTTTGATAAGTACACAACCGCTTATAAAACCAACTAATTAATGGTCAAATTTGTTTGATATTAATAGTTTGGTGCCTAAAAAATCTAGTTTAGACTCGTATATATAGGGCCAAAAATAAACTCGGATAATAATTAGACACTAAAAACGGATTATATATTATCCTTAAATGATGATCAACAACCTTAATTATTATTGTCTTAAACCATGTGTGTATCTTGATAGGGCATAAACCGTGTGTATATCTTGATAGGGCATAAACCGTGTATATATATTTTTAATTATAGGGCATATCGCTAGTGAATCCCTAACCAGGTAAGCTGTGGCCATCGTGGCTACTCCACCAACTCGAATCAAAAACCGATGTCACCAGCATATGTTTATACACATTTTTATTAATGAATGAATGAATCTCTATCTATCTATTTCTATTTATCTATATCTATATCTATATCTATATCTCTTATAATCCTAAACCCTACTAGAGTTCTATGTCGACATGCCAGTTCTCTACCTAAGCAAGTTCACTATGAGATGTAATTACAACTGCTAGCATCTACAATTACGATATACATGTCAGCAAGACACATGATCCACTAACATGTATTTAGTCGTTTACATCAGCGTGCCACACCATTCACGAACATTAAAATAGTTTATTCATTGATATAAATAAAAATATGTAGTTGAATATCATTCCAAATCGACCGCAATTCTATCAGCAACGCACGGATATGCTTCTAGTATCTTATAATCCTAAACCGCCACTAGAGTTCAATCTCAACGTGCAATCTAGTTGTCCACATCAGCAGTCCACTATCAGATGCATTTATGCCCATGCAATTATGATCTACACGTCAGCAAGACACATCCACTAACATACATTTAGTTATCCACATCAGCATGCTACATCATCCACTAATATTAATTTAGAGTAAATTGCACCACAGGTCCTTAAACTATTGATTGATTCCTAGATGGGTCCTCTAACTAAAAAAGATACCATCTGGGTCCTGGATCTATATTTCGCAGTCACCAACGGTCCAAAACGTGCCACGTGAGCCCCAGCAGCCCACGTGGACAAGCCACCCAGGATGAAGGGCTTGGCTATTTTGCGGAACCCCCCCCCCCCGAACCAGCACGCTCTCCTAATTCTCCTTCCCATCGTCTCTCTCCCCTTTTCTCTCTGCTCAAGCGCTGAGCCGCAGCCCGCCTCCCCAAAGCTTGCCGCCGCCCGCCTCCCCAAGCTTGCCTTCACCTCAGAGGTGCGCCGAGTCCCACCTCCGACAGCAGCCATGCGAGCGTCTACCGGCCTGCTTGGCGAGGGGAGCTCCGGTTACCAGCGCCTACCTGCCTGCCTCTGAAATGCGGGCAGCGCACTTGAAAGGTCGTAATGCTAGAGGGGGTGAATAGCCTATTATAAAAATTCTACAACAACACTAAGACAAGTGATTAGTATAAAAGATGGCGAAGCGAATTTGGCGCTAGCACTACACTTGTGTTGCAAGCCACCTACCCAATTCTAATCTCTATGATCTCTAGTAAACACACAAGGGCTAAGTTACTAGATTACACCTAGGTGAGCAAGCTAGCAAGAGAACAACAACTAAAGAGCTACACTAACTAGCTACAACTACCACAAGCAGTACACAAGGTAAAGACACAATGTAAAACAAGAGAGTTGTAGAGAGGTATACCACCGTGGCAAGTGATCAATCAATAAATACCAAAGAATACCAAGGAGACAAATGATGACACAATCACTTTTTCCTCCGAGGTTCACTTGCTTGCCGGCAAGCTAATCCCCGTTGTGGTGATTCACTCACTTGGAGGTTCACGCGCTAATAGGCATCACATGCCTAACCTGCAACTGGGTGCCGCACAACTAACACAAGATGAGGATCCACAAGCCACGCGCAATCCACTAGAGTTGCCTTTGGCGCTCCGTCGGGGAAGGCACAAGAACCCCTCACAATCATAATGATCGGAGTCGGAGACAATCACCTTCCTCCGCTCAACGATCCACCAATCACCAGGCCATCTAGGTGTCGGCAAACACCAAGAGTAACAAGATCTTCACCAGCCCAAATCGCCCAACTAGTGCCACAAGATGCTAGAACACTAAGCAATGCACTAGAGGCTCTCCAATCTCACTCAAGATGATGAAATCAAGTGTGCAAGTGAGTGGAGTGATGTGCTCAGCTCTCAAAGGGTGTATGCAGGTGTAAGAGGTGCCAAGAGAGTGGCCAAGGCCGGCCACAAGCTCTATTTATAAGCCCATAAGCAAATAGAGCCGCTACCCCTATGGAGCACTTTCTGCGATGGCACCGGACATGGGGTGGCGGTGCCCCTCCAATGGTCATCCAATGGCTAGTTTCATTAGCTGTTGGGGCACTGGATAGGGTGGCGGTGGCACTGCCCCTAGGGTGGTGGTGGCCACCTGGCCAACCCTCCAAAAAACATAGCCTCTAAAAAAACGGCGGTGCACCGCCCTAGGAGTGGCGGTGCCCGCAGCGCTGCCCAGCTCAGTTAGCCCCTCTCTATGGAAAATTATGGTGGTGACACCGCCCGCTAGCGGCGGTGACCGGGCGGTGCACCGCCCTCACCAAGGCGGTGCACACCGGACACGCCGGTGCCACCCCTCACCATGCCTCTTCTCGGCCTGGTCCAGGTGGGCACCGCCCTAGGGGTGGTTGTGCCACCGGACATGGTGGCGGTGCCCCACCAGAGCACCTCCCTCTCGGCCTCCTCAGCTAGTCACCGCCACAAGGGTGGTGGTGCATCGGACTGGGCATGGCGGTACCCTTGGGACAGCACCAGGAGCCCGGTTTTGTCTCCATTTCCTACCAATTTCACCACCTTTGCAAATGTGCTAACACTCCAAGTGTCTCACCATCATGTGCAAGTGTGTTAGCATTTTCACAATTATTTTTCAAAGGTTAATCACTTTCTCACCAATTGTGCACTAGGCCTAAAATGCAATGCAAGTTTTCCAACACCTAGTGGCACTAGATGATCGAGTTGTGTGATAAGAGCTCTCCTCTTAATAGTACGACCATCTATCCTAAATGTGATCACACTCTCTATGGTGTCTTGATCACTGAAAACAAAATAGCCCTACAATTATACCTTTGCCTTGAGCCCATTTTATTTTTCTCTTTCTTCTTTTACAAATCCGGAGCTTGATCATCATCACATGTCCACACCACCACCATGGATTTCATTTCATGTGGCCATCTCCATCCATGAGTGCCACCTAGCTCTTTCACTTGGGTTGGACCAACCTATCTCAAATACATACTTAGAGCATAGGGTTAGTCCAAATAGGTTTCATCAATTAACCAAAATCAAACTAGGGCTTTCAATATCCCCCTTTTTGGTAATTGATGACAACCTCTACAAAGATATGAAATAAATTCAAATTTGAATCCATGTTGCTTGCCCAAGCATATTTACCATGTGTAAAGAATGTGTACAAGTTTCATGAATCTCCACTGGTAGCATTTGCTCCCCCTACATATGTGCTAAGAGTTTGGATTGAAAGCTTGCACATATGCATGGATTAGAGTTGTGGGAGAGTAATGTCTACCTAATGATGCTAAGGTATAAGAGATGGACCTTTGAAGCGTGATACCAATCGAAGGGCACCAAATATACCATCCTTAGCACCATGGCTAGTTAGATGTCACTTAGAATTACTTGCAAAACACAAACACTAGATACCTCGTGAGATCAACATTATATGCAAGGCTCTAGTACCACTTGTGAAAGCAAAGCAAGTAAGCAAAGCATATCTAACTACCATCTATGCATGCTAGTTTTTCATTTCATCATTCAATTCTACAACTAGCATACACCACACAACCATGGAATTTTAATTTAAAACTTGTGCCATGCAAGTATACATATGAAATGCACATTCAAATGCATCAATCAAGTTTAAGAGCTTGCTCCCCCTACTTGTGTGCTCAAATTTTAATTGATCCCCTTGCTTTCATATTTCTCCCCCTATGTCTTCTCTCCCCCTATCTTTGCGAACTACTTCTCCCCCTTTGTCGTCAATGACCACAAAGGTTCAATTTTAGATAGGTTAATATTATCAATGTCAATAAATGGGGTGAGGATCAATTTCCTAAATTTGGTTCAATCTAGAACACTTGCCAAAGATATTTAACTCGGTTTGATCCAAGGACAAGCTTCTTCACACCTCGTTTCAGAGGTTATCTTGTACCATGTTGAGTTAAACACTTATAGCTTATTTTCTAGATCAAACACTAGGTTCACAAGCCCACAAACATGCCATATGCTACCACGAGATCAAGTCAAGCATAGAAGCAATAGTGGTACCATACAAGCATCAAATTAATTTGATTTTCATGAATGAGCCTATAAAACATGAGGAATGACTAGATGCACTAAACATGTCCTTAGCAAAGGATGTATACGTGCCAATCAACTTTTACCTTGGATAGCTCAAAGGAAAGACATGTCATATAAGTGGGGGGTGCATCAACACATATTTGAGAAATCCAATATGTTCAACTCATTCCTTAGCTTGCAAAACCTCTTCTCATTCAATGGCTTGGTGAATATATCGTCAAGTTGATCTCTGGTGCCCACACTCTCAATTGAAATGTCCCCTTTTTGTTGATGATCTCTTATGAAATGGTGGCGGACATCAATGTACTTTGTTCTTGCATGTTGAACCGGATTGTTGGTGAGCTTGATTGCACTCTCATTGTCACATAGCAATTTCACTTTCTTGAACTTGATTCTAAAGTCATTCAAGGTGGCCTTCATCTAAAGAATTTGTGCTCAACAACTACTGGTGGATATGTATTCGGCTTTGGCGGTTGATAATGCAACACTATTTTGCTTCTTTGATGACCATGAAACAAGTGATCTTCCCAATAATTGACAAGTGCCCAAAGTGCTTTTCCTTTCAACATTGCATCCCGCATAATTGGAGTCCGAATATCCAACTAGCTCAAATTTTACTCCTTTGGGATACCACAAACCAACATTTATATATGCTTCAAGTACCTCAATATTCTCTTTATAGCCTTCAAATGACTTTCTCTTGGTGAGGCTTGGAATCTTGCACACATGCACACACTAAACTTGACATTCGGCCTTGATGCGGTCACATAGAGTAGGCTTCCAATCATAGACTGATACAACTTTTGATCCACCATGTTGTCACTTGCATCACTATCCAAGTTGCCATTTGTTCTCATTGGTATACTAATGGCCTTTGCTTCATTCATGTCAAACTTCTTGAGCATGTCTTTGATGTACTTGCCTTGACTCACAAATGTACCATGCTTCAATTGCTTGATTTGAAGACCAAGGAACTCAACTCTCCAATCATAGATATCTCAAACTCATTAGCCATCATCTTTCCAAACTGTTCACAAAAGTCTTGATTGGTTGATCCACAGATAATGCTATCAACATAGATTTGCAACACAAACAAGTCCTTGCCAATCTTCTTGGTGAAAAGAGTAATGTCAACCTTGCCCATTATGAACCCCTTAGAGAGTAGAAAACCCCTCAACCTCTCTTACCATGCTCTAGGTGCTTGTTTCAATCCATACAATGCCTTCTTCAACTTGTACACATGGTCGGGCTTCTTGTCATCTTCAAAACCGGGAG
Organism: Miscanthus lutarioriparius; assembly: GCA_904845875.1. Classification (NCBI taxonomy): domain Eukaryota; kingdom Viridiplantae; phylum Streptophyta; class Magnoliopsida; order Poales; family Poaceae; genus Miscanthus; species Miscanthus lutarioriparius. Next base: position 22,218,425 of record CAJGYO010000003.1, read on the forward strand.
GTTGCTCAACATAAATTTCTTCATTAATGTAGCCATTGAGAAATGTACTCTTGATATCCATTTGATAGAGCTTGATGTTGTGGGCACAAGCATAGGCTAGCAAGATTCTAATTGCTTCCAATCTAGCAACCGAAGCATATGTTTCACCAAAGTCAAGACCTTCCACTTGAGTGTAACCTTGTGCTACCAATCTTGCTTTGTTCCTTACTACTATCCCATCTTGATCTTGATTGTTTCTAAAGACCCATTTGGTTCCAATCTGATTGTGGTTCTTTGGTCTTTCAACTAACTCCCATACTTGATTTCTTGTGAAGTTGTTCAATTCTTCATGCATAGCATTCACCCAATCAACATCCTTCAATGTTTCATCTATCTTGTTTGGTTTGATGGATGACACAAATGAGAAGTGCTCACAAAATGATGCTTGTCGGATACTATAAAAAGGGGTACCCTAAGCAAGAACCAAAAAGATCGCTTAAAACCTCGCAAATATCAAAGTCAAAGGACAATCACAGGGTCTCGGCTAATTCTCCAACTCGCCCGAAGCCCGCGTCGCAACGACTCTCCGCCTCGTCGAGGCCCTCTCGTGCCGAGGCCCCGCTCCGCAAGGCCTCGGACGGGTTACCGATTCTCTCATTTGCCCGAGGCCCCGCAAGTGAAGCCTCGGACGAAGTACCGATTCTCCGACTCGCTCGAGGCCGGCTCGGCAACAACCTCGTCGCCTCCGCCTCGACCGACTTCTCTGACAAAACATCACGCGTCCAACCACTCCCGCGACGTCAGCCGCACGTGGGCGCAGTACAGCAGGGTGGCCGATGGGACGTGAGACAGGACGGAACAGGGGTTATCGACCACTGTGCTCAGCACTGCACCCATGCCTGGCACCCGTACTGCACTGTGCTACCTAATTCCTGCTCCAGGAGCAGCACGGCGTGGGGAAGCAGGCACGGGTCACTGTAGCCCCGGAATCGGTGCATGAGACCAACTGCTCCCTCCAAGGCCTCGACAATCCACTTCAAGGTCTCGGTAGCCTCGAGATTCACGCCCACCGAGCTCCCCACGATGGCTCGGCCTCGGCACCAACTAAGCCTTGACTCTTTTCACCATCAACCCATAGCGACCAGCACATCGTCGGCCATGCCCTGCGTCAAGATGTCACTGGAGCGCCCACGTCATACGAGATCGGGTGTGACCGGCGCGTTGCTCCGGTACATCAAGGACAAGACCACTCCGTTGACCATGCCGCTACAGTAGTAAGCTACAGGACTCCGGCACACCACCTTCGCTCGCCGCATGGCAAACACATGTATCACCCCTGTCTCTCCTTCAACTATAAAAGGGGAGACCGGGGTCGTTCTTAAGGAGGAGGCACTCACGAGCTCACCAAGATAGGCTCACGTAGACACACACTCTCCCAAGCTGCCTGAGAGCAACATCTCAAGCAGCCTGCACCGCTCCAATCTGAGACCTAGGACCTGTTCTCTCTCTCACCCAGCTTGTAACCCCCTACTACAATCACTTCGGTGCAAGGAATACAAGATCTATCTCTCAGACTGGACGTAGGGCATTGATTGCCTGAACTAGTGTAAACCTTGTGTCTCTTTGCATCACCATCCGGGATAAGGGGCACGTAGTTCACATTTAGTAGTTGGTTGAGAACCCCCCAGTCCGAAACACCGACAGTTGGCACGCCAGGTAGGGGCCTCTGCATGTTAGCTTGATCGTCCCAACAAGTTCTGGATGGCTGACCCCATACGCCCACTACGTCTCGGCACGGTGGTCTGGTTTGGGAGCCTAGAGTTCATGTCTCTAGGATGTGAGTATGATATGGTACTCCTCACACCCAGAGCCCCACCAACCAATGATGACGTCACGCATCGGCAGCCCAGGCGCAGGCGGCGCCCGGGCCGCCGCTCTCGTCGCGCTCGCCAGGCACGACCCGAGCGGGACTACCCTGACACTGCACGAGCTTAGGGTGGTGCGCCGCACTCAGCCGACATCCCATGCCCGGCTGTTGGTACAGAGTCCCTGGTTGGGGACCTGTCTAGCTTAAGGCTGGGCAGGGGAAAGACGCCGGTGGCGCGCAGCGACGTCCCGTCGTCAAGCTCTGCCCCGCCACATCCTGAGGAATCAACTCAGGCGGAGCGGAACCCAGCGGTGGCACCATCCCCGTATCCCTTCGGGCTGAACAACATCGCCGCCACCTACGCTTTTGCCTACGGCTCCGCGCACGCGGAGCCCTCGGGACGCCACCAACGATTCGCCCTCAACTTCTCCACCACAACCTCAATCCACACCCACGCTGACTCCTCAGAGGAGGACGAGGCGTGGGTTGGAGCAGACTTCTCCGGGCTTCGTGACCCTAAGGCTATGCGCCGCTTCTTGGCCGCAAGCGACTACTGCTTCAGCTACTCCGACTCCGATGACGAAGGCACTTACGATCCCACTCGAGAGTGTTTTCACATCGGGCTCGGAATGCCAAGGGCAAGTAACGAGAGTGAAGGGGCAGGCAACCGCTCCCCGCTCTGCCAAGGGACGGGCGATGCCACACCCCCGCTCGTTGAGCTTCGGGCAGAACGGAACGTGAACGCCGCCCCCGAGGAACTCCGACGCCTAGACCTAGAGCAGCTCCGTGAGCTCCAGGCAAAAGTTGACCAAGACCAACTCCTGTTGCAGCAGTTCCGAGACACTCTCGAGCAGGAGCAGCGAGGTCGCGGTGATGGCGGAAGGGCCTGGCGGAGGGCCCACGACGTGCACCGCCGCATCAACAATGACGAGGGAAGTGAGCAACCCCCAATCTTCAATCGCGCTAGCCACAGCGTCGCGGCAGCGGAGATGCTAGTCCGGGCGATGCTCGAGCCCTCTACCACGGAGGGGCGACGGGTTCGCGGCGAGCTCCGAGACCTTCTCGAGACCGCCGCGGTACAGCAGGCTGAAAGCTCCACGTCTCGATGGCGTGAGGACACCTCGAAATGGCCCACGGTGCACGATCGCCTCAAGGCCCCCTCAGCGATCGACGCAAGGCACAAGAAGACCACGATGTGGTCAACAGGCGACGACGCCACAACAACGATGGGCCCGCCTGAGGCTACCACCCGCATCGAGGCGGCCGCTACGATAGTGGCGAGGACCGCAGTCCTTCTCCTGGGCTGCCTGGCCCTCGAGTCTTTAGCAAGGCCATCCGCGGCGCCCCATTCCCCGCTCGGTTTCGACAACCAGCCAACCTCGCAAAATACAGCGGTGAGACCAACCCCGAGTTGTGGCTGGCCGATTACCGCCTGGCTTGTTAGCTAGGCGGCATGAACGATGACCTGCTCATCATCCGCAACCTCCCCTTGTTCCTGTCAGACTCAGCACGAGCCTAGCTCGAACACCTCCTACCCTTGCAGATCCAAAACTGGCGTGACTTGGTAAAGATCTTCGTCGGGAATTTCTAGGGCACGTACGTGCGCCCTGAGAACTCGTAGGACCTCAAGAGTTGTCGCCAGAAGTCAAACGAGTCTCTCCGAGACTTAATCCAGTGATTCTCCAAGCAGTGCACTGGGTTGCCCAGCGTTGGCGACTCAGAAGTTGTCCATGCTTTTCTCTCCGGCACCTCCTGCCGAGACCTGGTCCGAGAGTTAGGCCGGAACGTACCAACCTTAGCGGCCGCGCTCCACGACATCGCCACCAACTTCGCCTCGGGCGAAGAGGCTGTCGGGGCCATCTTCCCTGACAGCGACGCAAAGGGGAAGCGGAGGGACGAGACCCTCGGGGCCTCGGACTCCTATTTCTCGAAGAAAAAGAAAAAGGGGCGCCCAGGGATGCCAGAGGCCCTCGAGGTCGATCTCGTCGTAGCCGCTGATCGCAAGAACCCCCGAAGCCCCGTCAGGGCCCCCAGAATATTCGACGACATGCTCAAAAAGCCCTGCCCTTACCACCAGGGCCTGGTAAAGCACACCCTCGAAGAATGCACCATGCTCCGATGTTACTACGCCAAGCTCGGGCTTCCCAACGACGACGCCAGGAAGAAGGGCGCCGACGACGGAGACAACGACAAGGACGACAGGTTCCCCGAGGTGCACAATGCCTTCATGATCTTTGACAGGCCTTCAGCGTGCCTCACGACGCGTCAACGAAAAGAGGGAACGCTGGGAGGTCTTCTCTGTTGAGGTAGCTACTCCCCAGTACCTTAACTGGTCTTGAGAGGTGATCACCTTCGATCAGGAGGACCACCCCAACTATGTCCCAAACCCTGGGCAGTATCCGCTCGTCGTTGATCCGATCTTCGGCAACACCCGGCTCACCAAGGTACTGATGGATGGAGGCAGCGGCCTCAACATCCTCTACGCCAACACCATGGAGCTCCTAGAGCTCGATCAGTCATGGCTCCGAGGCGGTGCCGCACCCTTCCATGATGTCGTGCCGAGGAAGCGCATGCAACCCCTCGGGCGCATCGACTTGTCGGTCTGCTTTGGCACTCCCTCCAACTACCACAAGGAGATCCTCACCTTCGAGGTGGTTGGATTCAAGGGGACCTACCACACTATCCTGGGGCGCCTGTGCTACGCCAAGTTCATGGCGGTCCTGAACTACACCTACCTCAAGCTCAAGATGCCAGGCCCCAACGGCGTCATCACCGTCGAGTCCACATATGAGCATGCATACGACTACGATGTCGAATGCATCGAGTACACCAAGGCTATCGTGGATGTCGAGGCCCTCATCGTCAACCTCAACCAACTCGGTAGTGAAGTGCCCGACTCCAATTGCCGTGCCAGGACTTTCGAGCCCACAGAGACCGTCAAGCTCGTCCCGGTCGACCCCAACTGCTCCAACGGCCGAACGTTGAAGGTCAGCGCCACCCTCAATAGCAAATAGGAAGTCGTGCTCGTCGACTTTCTCCGCGCGAATACCGATATGTTCGCATGGAGTCCCTCGGACATGCCAGGCATACCGAGGGAGGTCGCTGAGCATGCCTTGGACATTCGGGCCGGCTCCAGACCAGTGAAGCAGCGCCTACGCTGATTCGACGAGGAGAAGCGCAGGGCCATCGGCGAGGAGGTGCAGAAGCTTTTGGCGGCCGGATTCATCAAGTAAGTGTCCCATCTAGAGTGGTTAGCTAATCCTGTATTAGTTAAGAAGAAAAATGGAAAATGGAGGATGTGTGTGGACTGTGACAGAACCGCCCAATTTATATAAGATCAAGTATGGCTGTCCCCGCTAACACGTTGACACACATACTTTTACTCATATAAACCCGGTAGTCCGCCGAGTGTCACGAAGGACCTCGGTAAGTCAACATCACAACCAAGATCGCGTGTTTAAGCAAATACATATCACATACGCAGAGTTGCAGCGGAAATAATATTACAAATGAGTTCACAAATAATAGTACAAGTTTAGGTTTCAAAACCGATTAGTGAAAACAACATAGTGTTCAAATGATTACATTAATATAAGTTCCAAATACATTGGTAGCATAAGTGACATCCTTAGACAAAAGCATATAGATGAGAAGTAAATATAGAATCACCGAGCCCACCAGCGGTTAGCCACCATCTTCAACAGGCCGAGAACTTCACCTGCAACATGGTGGGATAAACTCTGAGTACTTGAATGTACTCAGCTAGACTTACCCGTCATAAACCAGAAATAAAGTGACACCAAGGATTATGCAAGGCTTTATCAATGGATCTAGCTGGACAACCTTTTTGCATAAAAGCTTGAGTAACCATTAGCATTATTCACCTGTACTAGCAGTGACTTTTAGCCATCACCTACCATCTATATTAGCACCTGTACTAATCAATCACTTGATTAATTTGCAAACAATAATAACCATATCAGGTATTTCATGGCTCATAATCATAATCATCATCATCATCATCATCATTTAACCATATCTTTAAATTTAGTGAATCTACGTTGTCGCTGCTCAGTCAAGTTCTCACTATCCAGGAGAGACGGCGATCCGAATCGATTCCTATCCAGCTGGAGGGGTATTCCTAACACTCACCCAATCCACCTGATCAATGGTTTCCTCAGGTCACCTTTGGTATGACTCAGGAATCGCGGCTCCGAGCAGCGCCGCACCCTCAGGGAGTCCACTCTGCCAGGTGGTCAATCTCACCTCGGACTTATGCCAATAGCTCCCCGCACATCCTTACTACCGCCAGGGTGCGCACTTTCACTTCTCGGTCTTCCGGCCTGAGTTGAGCTACTCGGCTTCGCGGTCGGAACGAGTTATCCGGCCAACTAAGTGATAGGCATGCGTTCAACATGACATGAGGACGTACAGCGAATCGGTCCTTAAATGACATAGACGGAGGTAGATTCACACCCAAGACCTCCATGCCTTGTTGCTACACTACCGTCATCCCGTCCGGTCTCTTTTCATTATTAACACATGGTTCTTTTTCATGATAGCAAATATAGCCAACCGTGACCAGAGCTCATCCCACATCTCGCAGGTGACAGGAAATCACCCGACTTCTACCGGTCTAAGCATAGCTAAGCATCATCCGATCCAACACTTAATTAGGATTCATAGGATTTTATCTGGACAAGGTAAGGATATAATGCAACAATTGGTTCCAACCAATTCCTATACTTAATGCATCATCAACAATAAAAGATACTCAAGATATTTGTAAAAACATGGGAGACTTAGAATGCTCCAGGGCTTGTCTAGGATCCGACACAAGTCAGTTCAGTTAGCTTGCACCATCCTGGTGACGTCTTAGGTCCTAGCACTCGCTTAGTCCTTCCATCTTCGGGATAGATCCTCCATACACCGTCTTCGGGTTCGGCTCCAAGATCACGTCCTTCACGTGGTTCATCTAGCGCACCTAGATGAGATGCAAGATGCATGTGTATGAATGTGATGAATGGTAACACAAGATGCATCACATAAGCATTCAAGACAAACCAGTTATTCATGGCAATCATAGAGTCAAGGCTGCAAACAGCAGCAGCTAATTTTACTCATAACAGGAGTTGTACTAATCCAAAAGACATGCAACAAGACAATCTGGAAAGCTTATGAAATTTTCTACAATTAATCTTTAATCATCTTAGCATGATTTTCAAGTTAACTAAGTCAAATATATCCATTTACAGAAACTGGTCCACAATTGACAGAAAGCAGCCATTTCTAAAACCCAACTTTAAACAGACATAACTCACCAACCACAAGACCAAATACCACCAAATTTTAACAGTATCTAGATACATGAATTATCTACAACTTTGTTATTATCACCAAAAGCTCATTCAAATCATAACTAGATCAAACACTAGCATCTTTTAGATCTGCTCAGAATACAATCAAAATCTGACAGAAGACTTAAAAGTCATGTAACTCCTACACTATCAGGTCTATGTCCTTACAATTTGAACACAAGCAAGATCATGAAATTTTCTACAACTTTTTTATTCACTACAACCATAGCAAACATCATTTACACCACGAAAATAATTGCACAAGCAAAACTGTAAATGCAACCCAACAGCAGTGGTACAGAAAACTGATAGGAACTTCAGAGAAGCATAACTAGAGTTCTAGACCTCCAACAAATATGAACCATAACTTTTTGAAAAGCTTAGGAATTTACCTACAACTTTATTATTCTCATATTAAGATGATTCTACAGTTAGAAGGGGCAATTACTCCAATAAATGCATCTCTGTCCAAAACATAGACATAAACTGACATGCCACTTTAAACAGCTATAAATGGAGTTATACATGTCCAATAAATGTGGTTCTAGACTTTTTAGAAAGCTTATCAAATTCTAAACAACTTTGTTGTAAACACCCCAAGCTAATTATACTACTAAGAAGGCCCCACAGTAAGAACAAGGAAACCCTCTCTAGGTTTGGACAGAAACAGCCACAGAGATTTAAGCAAGTATAACTCAAGATCTACTTAACCAAAAATCATGATATTTAGCTTTTTGAAAATATTAATAAAAGTAATACAACTCATGTATTATCATAAAGTCACGATTCATAACTTAACTGAGCCAATTAATTCAAACATGCAGGACTATTTAGAATAGGAGCAAAGCAACACAAGTAATTTGTTATTTTTATAACTCTTAAACCATCAAGACTAAACTACTAAAATTTTTACCAGACATCACTAATCACATCAGTAACACTTCATAAAAATTTCACATTTATTTGAGTAAAATAACTATAGTTATGAAAAAGACAAGACATAACTAGTATTAAGAACCTAACTGCATAGATCTATTTGTACAGCAAAATATTTAAACTAAAACATGTAATATTATAGATCTAATGCATAGACAATTTCACAAGGATTCCAAAAAGTCCTTATTTACTATTTTACGATGTTTATACTAATTACTATGAATTTTCAAAGTTCATCATTCAAATCTGTAAAAACAAAAGAAAAGACATGTAAGTCTTGCATCGGGGTCCCTACGAAAAACTGAAATAAAAGATCAGCGATTGACCCTTCTCGACACTATTCACCAGAGTCACTGCTTAATCACTTAACCCCCTGAAGAATGTCAGATTGATGAGCGTGGTCCTTCTTCTTCCTCAACTCGAGAAGAGCAGAGGAGATGGCCGGAGCTCGCGGTTTCGGCCGGCAAGGACGGCGCCGGTGGCGAGCTGCAAGACCGCGGCAAGACCTGGCCTGCGCGCACTCACACAGGGCTTTGGCTTGGCCGGTATTGGCCTAGGAAGGTCCAGCCACGTGCGACCGCGACGTCGGCGGAGAGGAGCAGCGGCGGCGAGCCAAGGTGGAGGATGACGGCGCGAGAGGGCAGTGGAGCAGGGAGTGGCTAAGGTGGAGGCGAATGGGAGCTGCAAGGGTATTCGATGGAGGAGGAATGGCAGCGGCAAAGGAGCTCTGCTTGTCGGCCATGGCGGACGCGGCTCTGGTGCGGAGTGGAGCGAGGAGGAGCGAGAGGAAGCAAGCACGGAGCGGAGCTCTAGCCGGGACAGCGTGTGGCAGCGACACGACTTAGGCAGGGCGTAAGGACACGCGTCGGCCATGGGGGGGCGAGCTCATGGATGGTTGCCACGCACAGGCCACGCGGCGTCGTAACACTGTGGCCGGTCGGCCATAGCTGTCGTTCCTGCCTTTTCAAAATCTAATACCACCTCAAACCTTCAACTGAAACTCAATTCTTCCTCCCATCATATCACCTAAACCGATCAACGATTTGTTGAATCAATTATACCGTTCTGTAGAGCTACGGGAGTACTCCAATATTGCTTATATGAAGTTGAGCTGGTTCGGCCTGGTTTGGGAGGTACAGTGCTCCAAAGGCAAGTACATGAAACTGCACCGAGTTCAGTTAAGGGCATCGGTCGGTCCTGTACAATCAGATTCAAAACTTCTAATTCTACTCCAAAAATACAACTGAAATCCATACTTCGTGCCTCCGTAACTCCTAAAATACGACGATTTAGCAAAAACACTATTAATAAAAGTTGTAGATCTACATACCAGCTCCAAGTTTTATTAAAGATTCAAAGTCTAATTAGGCATGGTTAGAGAGATAGAAGGATCTAAAGTGGGGTACACAAAACTGAAAATTCAGGTTTCAGTTAACTCAGAATATTTTTGGACTCTGAAAACAACAGCAGATTCAAAGTTTGAGCCTCGGTTTGACTTTCATACAAGCTGATATGGCTCTTGGTACAAAAACAAAGTTTGTTCTACTTCACTCAAACTTCAACTTTTCTTTAAGGTGCAACTCCATGCAAGCATTGTAAGCCACAGTTCAAACCAAGTCAAAGTAGCATCACGGTAAAGCTTAAATTAGAGTTTTAGACCGTTTGAAGCATTTTCTTGACTTCTGCTCAACATGAACCCTTCATGACTTTCGTTGTAGAGTACAATTAGAGTCACTTGGACAAAGTATCAAGGTTTGATTGATGATCTAGAATTCCATTCACTTTATAAAACAATTCAGGCAAGGACATAACTTGTCATTTCATGTGACTTCTTGATTCCAAACTTCATGAAACTTTTCAAGGGATCAATATAGATGGGTATTGACGTGAGACACATGAAGGTATCCCAATCACCCCATCCAAGCATATATCTTGAAAAGAGGCTATAGGTGAGCAAAGGTGCAATATCCAAGTTTAGGTTGGGGCTCGTTTCCATATTTTAGACCTTGATACCTTTATCACCGCTTAATCTGTCATGTTTGAGCTCAAACCCATTGCTTAACTGGTGACAAACACCTAGGGTGTTACATGGAGTACACTAGTTTAAATAAAGCATGTCCAAAGGTTCCATTCCCATTGCCTCGAATCGATCAAATCGTTGACTCCACTATAGGATGCGAGACCTTATCCTTCCTTGATGCGTATTCCGGTTACCATCAAATCAAGATGAAAGAGTCCGACCAGCTCGTGACTTCTTTCATCACCCCATTCGGCATGTAATGCTATGTAACCATGCCATTTGGTCTCAGAAACGCAGGGGCCACATACCAGCGGTGCATGACCTAGGTCTTCGGCGAGCACATCGGGCAAACTATCGAGGCCTACATGGACGACATTGTGGTCAAGTCCAGAAAGGCCAGTGATCTCATCGATGACCTGGAGATTGCCTTCAAATGCCTCAAGGAGAGGGGCATCAAGCTTAATCCCGAGAAGTGTGTCTTCGGAGTCCCCCAAGGCATGCTCTTGGGGTTCATAGTCTCAGAACACGTTATCGAGGCCAACCCAGAGAAGGTCTCGGTCGTGACCAACATGGGGCCAATCTGAGACCTCAAGGGAATACAGAGAGTTATGGGATGTCTTGCGGCCCTGAGCCGCTTCATCTCGCGTCTTGGCGAAAAAGGTTTACCTCTGTACCGTCTCTTGAGAAAATCCGAATGCTTTTCTTGGACCCTCGAGGCCGAAGAAGCCCTCACCAAGCTCAAGGCACTACTCACCAACCCTCCCATCCTGGTACCGCCAACCAAGGGCGAGGCCCTCTTACTCTACGTCGCCGCAACGACCCAAGTGGTCAGCGCGGCCATAGTAGTCGAGAGGCAAGAAGAGGGGCATGCTCTATCTGTCCAACGACCTGTTTACTTCATTAGTGAGGTACTCTCCAAAACTAAGACACGCTACCCCCATATCCAGAAGCTGGTCTACGCCATAGTATTGGCTCGGCGCAAGCTGCGTCACTACTTCGAATCCCACCCGGTGACCGTGGTGTCATCTTTCCCTCTGGGGGAGATAATCCAGAACCGGGAGGCCTTGGGTAGAATAGCCAAGTGGGCCGTTGAACTCATGGGGGAGGCCCTGTCTTTTGCGCCCCGGAAAGCAATTAAATCCTAGGTCTTAGTCGATTTTGTGGCTGAGTGGACCGACACCCAGCTGCCACCTGGTCAAATCCAAGCGGAATGCTGGACCATGTACTTTGACGGGTCTCTGATGAAGACCGGGGCATGCGCGGGCCTGCTCTTCATCTCTCCCCTCAGAGTGCATGTGCGCTACATGATTCGGCTCCACTTCACCGCCTCCAACAACACAGCCGAATACGAAGCTCTCGTCAATGGCTTGCAGATCGCCATCGAGCTTGGAGTGCGGCGTCTCGACGTACAGGGCGATTCGTAGCTCGTCATCGACCAAGTCATGAAGGAGTTGAATTGTCATGACCCCAAAATGGAGGCATATTGCAAACTGGTATGTCGCCTAGAAGATAAGTTCGATGGTCTCGAACTCAACCACATTGCGCGGAAGTTCAACGAGGCCGCGGACGAACTAGCGAAGATGGCATCGGCATGGGCCCCGGTCCCCCCGAACATATTTGCCAGAGACCTACACAAGCCCTCGGTGGACTACGCCTCGGCGGTAGAAGAGGGCCCACCACAGGGCCTGAGGCCCCCTCTGTTACCGAGACCCCGACGGCCTAGCCCGAGGCCATGGAAATCGATGCAGGGCCTCCCGAGGCCGACCAGGGGGTGGACTGGCGGGTCCTGCTCCTTGATTGCCTCATTCGAGGAATGCTTCCTGCGGATAGGACCGAGGCCCAACGGCTTGCACGACGAGCCAAAACTTACATTGTCAGCAACGGCGAGTTGTACAGACAAAGTCCATCCGGCGTCCTCCAATGATGCATAACCACCGAGGAAGGCCAAGCCCTACTTTGGGACTTGCACGCGGGAGCCTACGTGCACCATGCTGCGCCTCGGACGCTCGTCGGAAACGCCTTCCGCCAAGGATTCTACTAGCCAACGGCGGTTGCCGACACCACCAAGCTGGTACGCTCCTGCGAGGGATGTCAGTACTATGCGCGGCAGCCGCACCTCCTGGCCCAAGCCCTCCAAACCATCCCCATCACATGGCCGTTCGCCGTGTGGGGACTAGACATGGTTGGGCCTCTGCAGAAAGCCCCCGGGGGTTACACCCACTTGTTGGTAGCTATTTACAAGTTCTCCAAGTGGATCAAGGCTCGTCCGATCACTCAAATCAAATCCGAGCAAGCGGTACTGTTCTTCACTGATATCATCCACAGGTTCGGGGTTCCAAACACCATCGTCACCGACAATGGGACACAATTCACCGGCCACAAATTCCTGACGTTCTGCGATGACCACCACATCCGTGTGGTCTGGTCGGCCTAGGACACCCTAGGACGAACGACCAAGTAGAACATGCCAACGGCATGATTCTACAGGGCCTCAAGCCAAGGATATACAACCGGTTGAAGAAATTCAGCAAGAAATGGCTGGCCGAACTCCCGTCGGTCATCTGGAGCCCGAGGAACACCCCGAGCCGAGCCACGGGGTTCACACCGTTCTTCCTAGTCTATGGAGCCGAGGCCATCCTCCCCACTGACTTGGAGTACGGTTCCCCAAGGCTATAGGCCTACAACGAGCAGAGCAACCGCACTACCCACGAGGACGCCCTCGACCAACTGGAGGAAGCCCAGGACGTTGCGCTGCTCCATTCGGCCAAGTACCGTCAAGCCCTACGACACTACCAAGCCTAGCGCATTCAAAGCCGAGACCTAAAGGTGGGCGACCTGGTGCTGAGACTGAGGCAAAGCAACAAGGGCCACCACAAGTTGACCCCACCATGGGAAGGACCGTACATCGTCGCCCAAGTGCTAAAGCCCGGGACCTACAAGCTGGCCAACGAGAAGGGCAAAATCTTCACCAACGCTTGGAACATAGAACAGCTACGTCATTTCTACCCTTAAATTCCCAAGCATTGTATACATTGTTTCTCGAAATATATTAAAGAAGCGTTCTTTAGTTGTTCTTATTTTTCGAGAAACCCCCCGAGCCGATTGATGGGGGATTGGCGTTACAATAACGCTATAAGGGAGACTCGGCTCTGCCTTTGCAGAGGTGCCCACTGAGGGGCTCGGACAAGACTCGGCTCTGCCACCACAGAACCGAGCCTCCCTCGGGGGCTAGAGGGGGGGGACCCCCCCTAAGTCCCAGAAACCATTTTTTCTGATTTTTGAATAAATTTCTATGCCAAATTCTCTCGCGTACTCTGACAAATCGATTGTAAAAAACCTAAGGACCGAAAGCGTGCCTCGAGGGCAAAAGGCCGGCCGAGCCGCGAGACTGCCTACGCCCCTAGGCTACGGCAACTCCCTCACCACCTTTCGCCGGAGGGGCAGCTGAGGCTCCGAGGAAGTTTTTTGCAAAAGACATGTCTAGAAACGGGACAGAGAGCTGAGGCTCGTAAATATAATAAAAACGATTAAAAAAGCGTACGCATGAGTACTATATAAAGGCCTCGACGGCCGCGAACGTCACGACAATAATCCTAACCAATTTACATGGCCCCTTTGGCCCAGGTCAAGGCTTAGGATCTCCCGCATCGACGGCTGGCGCTGGAGGAACCACTTCTTCAAACAGACTAGCCAGCGCTGTGCTAGGTCCCTCAACTGCCTCCATCAGCTTGTTGACCTCCTCATCGGCCTCCTCGTCATCCTCAGGCAAGACGTAACCATCGCTGACGACCTCAAGGTTGATGGCGTAATGCGAGGAAACGACGGCCAGGGTGCGCTTGACGCCCGTATGCAACGCCCCCGAAGTCGCTCGCGCACTTGGTCACTCAACGCAGTCAGGCGGCTCCTAAGGGAGCTACCCGACTGGACCCCCTCAACCTCTAGGGCCTCGCAGATGGTATGGGCTGCGCTCTGCAGCGCGTCGTGCTCCCCGGTCTCGGCCTAGAGTGCCGCCTGCACTGCGGCTGAGGCCTCAGCTGCCCGAGAAGCCTCCTTCTCCAACACTGCACCAGAATACGCAGGATGCGGTTAAGCGCGAAACAAAAATAGGCCAGACAGGGGCAAAGCCCTACGGGACTCACCCTTGGTTTTATCTTTCCAGCGCTGGACTTCGAGCTGAGAGGCCTCGGCCCTCTCCTTCCAGTGCTGGACCTCAATCCGAGAGGCCTCGGCTACCCGGGAAGCCTCTTTCTCTAGCTCTATACCACACTAGGGAGTTAGGGGCCGAACGCAAGAAAAACAAGTAAAATAAAGGGAACAGAACTCACCCTCGTACTTCTCCTTCCAGGCCAAGGCATCGACCCGGGAGGCCTCGACCATCTTGAGGGCCTCATCCAGGGCGCCCTTTGTCAGCGCATGCGTGCCCTGCTCCTCACCTAACTGCACAGCGACGGCCTTGGCAGAGACCATCGCCTCTTCAGCCCAGGAAAAGAAGGCGTCCCGCTCACCGGCCACCCGAGTCAGCTCCTCCTCCAGCTCCTTGACTCACGCCGCCAAAGGGGTGACCTGCTCCCGAGCCGTGGCCGCCTCGGCCTTCATATCTGCACAGCAAAGGCGGAGGTCCTCCGCCTCCACGCTCTGCACCGACAGAAGCTTGTTGGTGTTGGCGAGCAGGTCCTTCTGCTGCCCGAGCTAGTCCCTGACGTCCTTCTCCTGACGGAGGAACAACGACTTCCCGAGGGACCGGGCCTCGAGCTCCTGGATAGATAGAATAGAGGTCATGCATTGCGAGGAAACTCGGAACAAGACAACACCACACAAGAAAAGAAGACACGTACCTGGGCGACGCCGGGCAGATTGTCGTCCATGATGGACAGCGCTGTTCGCAGCAACCACACCGCCAACTGGCGATATTGCTCGAAGGTGCCCCAGCGCCCCCCCTCGGCTGCATCCTCGAGGGCAAACAGAGGCTCCCCCTCAGGGTCATCCCTGCTCCACCACAAGACACGCGGGTGATCCCACCCGTGGGACTCAGGCTGCACCCGCACGAGGGCCGTGCTTCCCTCGCCAGAGGTCGGAGCTGGGTGCTCCACGGTGCTGGCCGCCTCGGCATTTGCCGCCTCCTTTTCCCAGGAAGTGCCGTCGGAGGAGGCCGCCTGAACCTCCACTTCCCGGGCGCTCTCCAGCGACGGTGGTGGGTCTTGGGCTGGGGGCGGCACCAAAGGTTGCCCCGCCTCCATCTCCATATCCCGAGCCACCGAGTCTGCCGCGCTCGCCTCCACCACCTCGGCCCCGAAAGTCCTAGGGGCCTCGACTTCGACCCCGGTGGCCTCGACGACTGGGGGCGCCCCGGCCCTATCTGACTCGTGGGCCTCGACAATGCACGGCGTAGGCCCTTCCTCCTCCGTCTGCTCCGTGGCCGCCCCGGGAGCCTCTTCCTGGGCGACCGGCTCCTCCAGGTCGGCCCCGGCCAACACCGCACCACGCTGCGAGGTGGCTTGCGCCTCCACCGCCTGCTGAGCAGTGGAGCTGGCGCTCACCTTGAGCGCCTTACGTGGCGCCAAGGCAGGCTCCTCCACCTGACGCTTCTGCCTAAAAGCAAAAAACATCCCCAAGGTCAGCATACGACCAAGGGGCAAGCAGGAAATACTACCAACTCCGCCGAAAAGACATCACCTCGAACGGGGATGCAACCGATTCGGCATTGCTACCCTCCCCTGCAACGGCGGTGGTGGCGGCAGAGTCATGGCTCCCATGCCCGCCGGTGCTGGCTAGTCTCCGCCGGACTCCAGCGCCCCCCTCCCCGATCCTCTACGGAGACGGTCGCGCCGCCCCCACCATCACCTGCTCCACCTCCACCGTCGAGCCCACCGGGCTGACGGCGCGCTTCCCTAACGCCCGTGCCTCGGACGTGTCGGCCTCGGACCCGGGGTGGGTGATCGCCAGCCCCGGGGCATTCTCTCCTCCTCCTAGAAACGCCGGGCTGCTCACCGATGCCCCGAACGCTGTCCCCCTAATGTCAGGGAGATCGTCATCCTCGCCCGAAGAGTCCGCTGACAGCAACGGCGACGGAGATGGCTCCACCAGGAGACCGTCCTGCCTCTGCTGCCGGTGGCGCTTATCCAGCTGTTCACGCTCAAGGATCTTCCTTGTGTGCTTTGCCGCCTCGGCGTCCTTCTTCTTCTTCTGCACCTTGGCGTGCGCCCGGTTCACCGCCCGTCGCCTTGCGTCCTCGAGAACAGGCGGCGGGGAGGCTCACACGTCTCTCAACCCCTGTAGGAACGGCGAGCGCAAGTAAGTGAACAGGAAAATGGTGAGGTACAAGGAGGCCTTGGGGGCTGCAGCGGCGCGTGACTTACCTGGGAGAGGTACGCCTACGACGGGCGCATCACGATGGGGGTCAGACCACCGCTCTTCAGCTTCCCCTCCACCTACTCCCTCACCCGACGTAGAATTTCCTCATCGGAGAGGGCGGCGGTAGACATCCGGATGCCCTCGATTGGCTCATTCGGTCTCATGTTGAACAGGCGCCGCCGCCGAGCCATCAGCGGCAGCACCCAACGGTGGTGGAAGGCCGCCACGACCACAGCCGTCGTAAGGCAGCGGCCCCACAGCCTCTCTAGCCCCTCCAGGAGCAGCTGCAGCTTGGGCTGATCCTCCCTCAAGATGCCATACCCCCACTTCTCCGGGCAGTCCTCCACGATCCGCTCGGTGTAGGGGGGAAGTCCGCCGTCGTCGTTGCGGAGGTAGAACCAGCTGGTGTACCAGCGGTGATTGGTTGATGCGAGCTGGGCCGAGATGTAAAGGTGCTGCCGGCCTTGGCCACCTGGAGAGTGCAACCGCCGGCCCTTGTCGTCTTCCTTGTACCCACCGTGCCTGTCGGCTTGGTGTATGCCCCGCCTGGAAGAGATGGAGCCACAACTCCCAATGGGGTACAATGCCCAAGTACCCCTCGCAGACAACGATAAAGATGGCCGCCTGCACGATGGAGTTGGGGTTGAAGTTATGCAGCTCCATGCCATAGTAATGCGAGAGCGCTCGCATGAATCGGTCCGCCGATAAGCCGAGACCACGCTTGTGGAAGGACATGAAGCTCACGATGTACCCCGCGGGTGGCCTCAGCTCTGGCTCGCCCAACGGAGCATTCCACTCTGGCCTATCGGGGTCGGTGATCGGGCAGAGAAGGCCGTCATCGACAAGAGACTGCAGCGTCTCCACGGACACATCGGACGGATCCCAAGGATTCATCGGGAGGATGATAGGAGGGCCGCCGACCATTGCGTGATGGAGAATGTGGGCTACGGCGGTAAGGCTCTCTCTCTCTCTCTCTCTTCTCCCTTCTTCTCCCCGGCGCTCTCTGTTCTTTGCAATGGCTCGAAGGCAGAAAAGGCAAATACGGGCAAGGTAAGGAGGGGAGGGGCGAGACTCGTTTCGTATTTATTCAGGGAAAGGACGAAATGGTCAGGTGACAAAATCAGGGAAGTTTCCCTCGAGTCTAGGCACGGTTAATCCAGATCCTATTTCACCGCCCACGCGCCCACCTTTTCCTCATTAATCGCACACACAGTTATGTCCTATCCACTGACACCGCATCGCATCCAACCGCAGCAACAGTAAGCCCCGAGAAACCACCTCAAAAGGTGCGCCTGCCATTGTCAGCCAATGGGAGGGGAAAATTCCCCTAGCCGATTCCTTCTAGACTAAGGAATTGGGCGCCGAGCCCGTTACGGTCCAGGGGTTCGAAGGCTGGCCCCCCAAAGGTCTTGACAGCCGCCCCAGGATGAATAGAGTCAGGGACAACTATGGGCGAGCCTGTACATGGCCGAGGCCCGAGCAAGCGATCGCTCGGGATGCCCTAAGTCGTGTCCGAGACCGGCAGGGAAGTCTCTGAATAGGATCCCACCGTAGGGAGGCGCCGAGCCCCCGGGGCCAATCAAACGGTCCTGGGACCCACTAGAGAAGCCCTCTGGTACTTTTGGAGTGTGTCTCTAGACCGCAAGTCAACCCCTATTGAATGGGGCATGGGCCTCCACTCGGACTTACCCGATAACAGCTCACCCGAAGTGTCACCGCTCGCGCCCACCGAGGGTAGCCTGACATATTTCACCCCTCCTTTTGAACGAAAAGGATGCACGAGGGTCGCATAAAAAGCCAGGGGAACTCCTAATCGCCCTCTCATTCCGTGTGGAGGCTCGGGGGCTCTTCCTGCAAACTTGCTGAGACCCAGCAACTTGGGCTCGCACTCGATGGGCTCGGCAAACAACCCCTCCTTCCGACCGAAAAGGATGCGCGAGGGTCACATAAAAAGCTAGGGGAACTCCTGATCGCCCTCTCGCTCCGTGCGAAGGCTCGGGGGCTCTCCCTGCAAACTTGCTGAGACCCAGTGACCTAGGCTTGCACTCGATGGGCTCGGCAAACAACCCCTCCTTCTGAACGAAAAGGATGTGCGAGGGCCGCATAAAAAGCCAGGGGAACTCCTGATCGCCCTCTCGCTCCATGTGGAGGCTCAGGGGCTCTCCCTGCAAACTTGCTGAGACCCAGCGACCCAGGCTCGCACTCAATGGGCTCGGCAAAACAACCCCTCCTTCCGAACGAAAAGGATGCGCGAGGGTCGCATAAAAAGCCAGGGGAACTCCTGATCACCCTCTCGCTCCGTGTGGAGGCTCGAGGGCTCTCCCTACAAACTTGCTGAGACCCAGCGACCCAGGCTCGCACTCGATGGGCTTGGCAAACAACCCCTCCTTCCGAACGAAAAGGATGTGTGAGGGTCACCTAAAAAGCCAGGGGAACTCCTGATCGCTCTCTCGCTCCGTGCGGAGGCTCGGGGGCTCTTCCTGCACGCAAAACGAAAGCAAGCCACTCAAGCTCGCACTCGGAGGTTTAGAAAAATGCGACAAAAAGGGTACCGAGCCCATTACGGTCTAGGGGTTCGAAGGCTGGGCCCCCCCAAAGGTTTCGACAGCCACCCTAGGACAACAGAGTCAGGGATGATTGTGGACAAGCCTGAACATGGCCAAAAGCCGAAGCAAGCAAATGCTTGGAAAGCCCTAAGTCATGTCCAAGACCAACAGAGAAGTCACCGAATGGGATCCCACCGTAGGGAGGCACTGAGCCCTCAGGGCCAATCGAACGGCCCTGGGACCCACTAGAGAAGCCCTTTGGAACTTTTGGAGTGCGTCTCTGGACCGCAAGCCGACCCCTATCGAATAGGGGCACGGGCCTCCACTTGGACTACCCAATAACAGCTCATCGGAGATGTCACTGCTCGCGCCCACCAAGGGTAGCCTGACATGTTCCACCCCTCCTTCTGAACGAAAAGGATGCACGAGGGCTGCCAAAAAAGACAGGGAAACCACTGATCGCCCTCTCGCTCCGTGCAGAGGCTCGGGGGCCCTTCCTACAACTAGGCCAAGTCCCAACGACTCAAACTTGCCCTCATAGGCCCGGCAAACGTGATAAAATTCCTCTCTCAACAGGGACAAAGCCTCTGGAGGGGTAAATCCACTCCTCCAGGGCCTCGGGGGCTACACCCAGCGGGTGCACTCGCGCGCACCCACCGGAACCACGAGTACAAAACACTATCCCGACGGGAGCCGCTGCACGCCAAAATCTTGACAAAGCCTCAGGGAGAGTGCTCGCACTCACCCCAAGGTTCGGGGGCTACTGTCGGATACCATAAAAAGGGGTACCCTAAGCAAGAACCAAAAAGATCACTTAAAACCTCGCAAATATCAAAGCCAAAGGACAATCATAGGGTCTCAGCCGATTCTCTGACTCACCCGAAGCCCGCGTCGCAATGACTCTCTGCCTCACTGAGGCCCTCTCATGCCGAGGCCCCGCTCCGCAAGGCCTCAGATGGGTTACCAATTCTCCGATTCGCCTGAGGCCCCACAAGTGAAGCCTCAGATGAAGTACCGATTCTCTGACTCGCTCGAGGCCGGCTCGGCAACAACCTCGTCGCCTCCGCCTCAACCGACTTCTCTGACAAAACGTCACGCATCCAACCACTCCCGCGACGTCAGCCGCACATGGGCGCAGTATAGCAAGGTGGCCGACGGGACGTGAGATAGGACAGAACAAGGGTTACCGGCCACTGTGCTCAGCACTGCACCCATGCCTGGCACCCGTACTGCACTATGCTACCTAATTCCTGCTCCAGGAGCAGCACGGCGTGGGGAAGCAGGCACGGGTCATTGTAGCCTCGGAATCGGTGCATGAGACCAACTGCTCCCTCCAAGGCCTCGGCAGCCTCGGGATTCGCGCCCACCGAGCTCCCCACGATGGCTCAGCCTCGGCACCAACTGAGCCTCGGCTCTTTTCACCATCAACCCATAGCGACCAGCACATCGTCGGCCATGCCCTACGTCAAGCTATCACTGGAGCGCCCACGTCACACGAGCTCAGGTGTGACCGGCGCGTTGCTCCGGTACATCAAGGACAAGACCACTCCATTGACCATGCCGCTACAATAGTAAGCTACATAACTCTGGCACGCCACCTCCGCTCGCCGCATGGCGAACACATGTATCACCCCTGTCCCTCCTTCAACTATAAAAGGGGAGACCAAGGCCGTTCTTAAGGAGGAGGCACTCATGAGCTCACCAAGATAGGCTCACGTAGACACACACTCTCCCAAGCTGCCTGAGAGCAACGTCTCAAGCAGCCCGCACCGCTCCACGCCGAGACCTGGGACCCGTTCCCTCTCTCACCCAACTTGTAACCCCTACTATAAGCACTTCGGTGCAAGGAATACAAGATCGATCTCTCAGACTGGACGTAGGGCATTGATTGCCTGAACCAGTGTAAACCTTGTGTCTCTTTGCATCACCATCCGGGATAAGAGGCACGCAGTTCACATTTACTAGTTGGTTGAGGACCCCCTGGTCTGAAACACCGACAATGCTAATCTTGATCTTGTTTGTACACCTCTTGAGATATCACCAATTATAGTGTCTAATGGATGATCTCTTACAATATGAGTTGGTTGGAGTATTGGAACATTATTGCATGCGCTTGCTTGATCATTCGGTTGAGATGATGAGCTAGTCACTTGATCTTGCACATTGTCCTGAGAGGCACTTGTACTTGCTTGATTTGTATCATCTTGTATATTTGAGTTAGAGAGCACTTGCACTTGATCATCTTCATCATCAATCACTTGCCTAGGCCTCAATTCACCAACATCCATGTTCTTCATGGCATTTGAAAGTTGGATGCCTCTAACATCATCAAGATTCTCATTATCATCTTGGGAGCCCTTGGTTTCATCAAATTCAACATCATGAACTTCTTCAAGAGTACCACTTGCCAAATTCCAAACTCTATATGCTTTGCTTGTAGTGGAGTAACCAAGCAAGAATCCTTCATCATATTTTTTGTCAAACTTGCTCAATTTAGTGCCTTTTCTCAAGATATAGCATTTACAACCAAAGACCCAAAAGTATGCAATGTTGAGCTTTCTACCATTCAAGAGCTCATAAGGTGTCTTCTCTTTCAATGGGTGACAATATAGTCGGTTGCTATAATAGCAAGCCGTGTTGATTGCTTCGATCAAAAAAGATTGACTCACATTGTACTCACTAAGCATAGACCTTGCAATGTCAATAAGTGTTCTATTCTTTCTCTCAACAAGGTCATTTGATTGTGGAGTGTACTTAGCCGAGAACTGATGTCTAATTCCAAAGTCATCACACAACTCATCAATTCTAGTGTTCTTAAACTCACTACCATTGTCACTTCTAACTCTCTTGATGGTTGTCTCAAATTCATTGTGTATGCCCTTGACAAATGATTTGAATGTTGCAAATACATCACTTTTGTCCACTAGAAAGAATGCCCAAGTATATCTAGTGTAGTCATCCACTATCACAAAGCCATATTTGTTTCCACCAATGCTAGTGTATTGTGTTGGCCCAAACAAATCCATGTGCAATAACTCAAATGTCTTGCTAGTGCTCATTATGCTCTTCATAGGATGGGTGTTTCCAACTTGTTTGCCGGCTTGACAAGAGCTACAAAGCTTATCCTTCTCAAACACAACATCTTTCAAGCCTCTAACCAAGTTATGCTTAACCAATCTATTCAATTGTTTCATTCCAACATGACCAAGCCTTCAATGCCATAACTAACCCATGCTAGACTTAGTAAACAAGCATGTTGACAATTGAGCTTCACTAGCATTGAAATCAACCAAGTATAGATTCTCATATCTAAAGACTTTGAAGATCAAATTAGAGCCATCTACACTTATGATCTCTACATCATCTACCCCAAATATGCATTTGAATCCAAGATCACACAATTGAGCCACGGATAGCAAATTGAAGTTCAAGCTCTCAACTAGCAACACATTGGATATACTCAAGTCATTGGATATTGCAATCTTACCAAGCCCTTTGACCTTGCCTTTGCCATTGTCACCAAATGTGATACTATCATAACCATCATTGCCATTGCCTTAGGGCCAACAACCGTCCCCAGCCAAGATCGAAAGCCAGCTTCGAAATCTGCCAGGTGCTAAGAGCCTGACAAGCATAGAAGCACTACACCACCATCCCGTTCCATAGCCGTGGGGCATTGTAGAGCACTCCCTCGGTAGGGTTACACCCAAGGCATGACGTGTTAGGACAAAGAACTCCCGAAGCCCTCGATGGGAGGGGCTTCGCGCTCGCCTGGCAGCCCCTTTGGGCAGAAAAGGAGGAGCCTAGCATGTCAAAGAAGTCGAGAAGGTTCACCAAGGGAAGGCACCGCTGCAGCAGACAACACTTGGTGATCAGCACCAAGCTGCAACAGAGGTGTCAAGGAGTGGTTGAGGTTTTGTTAGCCCCCAGCTACAAGACAAAGAAGGGCTAGGAAGGCACCAAGACGATGAAGGCGAGAAGGCCTAGGTAGACAAAACCACCTAATTTGTACCCCATGCCCTCCTTAGTATATAAGGGGAGGCATGGGCTCCTGTAGAAAGGTTAGACCAAACTAAGAGCAATGAAGCTTATAGAGATAGGATCCCTCAGGATTAGACTCGGGGACGATTAGGTCAAGACCAGATTGTAACACCCTAGGTGTTTGGCTTCCACATTTGCACTTGCATTTCATAAACATGAGCATCATTCATCCATTCATGAGCTTATATTGCATGAAACATGCTTGTGAAACATTGCAACATATTGTTATATTTCATGTGTGTTTGTTTTATGAAAAGAATAGTGTGCAACACTCAAGTGCAACATGTGTAACTCACTTTAGTGAAACATGGTTAGTAGTACTATGCAACACACTCATGAAACATATGAAACATGGCCTTGAAACAAAAGTAACACTTCACTTGTTCTTCCTTGTTTCAATGCCTGTGATGCCTGATTTTGGTGTGACCAATGTGTGGTGTGGCTAATAATTCTCTTAAGCAACTTAGTTATACTTAGAATGTCATTAGGAACAAGGTTCATGTTGATCATTTTGCCTAATTAGGTTTCCAAGTCATGGTTTGACCAATTTGGACCCCTAGAGCTCCTGCGTTTGACTGTTTAAAAAGTGTAGCTTAGGATGTTTGCATGTCTGAGCAACCTAAAGCAAAGTTGTAGAAAATTATAAGGAACAAAAGTTATTTTATGACCATCTCATGAAAATGTGCAGAACATGCTCAAAAATGGCCCACAAGTTAGTTTGAGGTCTATTTGGAAACTCAGGAAATTTTCTAAGTGTTGGAACTGCTTTCCAGTTTCATGAAGTCAACTTTGGAACCTTGTGGATGGAAATCCATGGTGAATTAGCCCGAGCTTATGTTGAGTCATTTGGAGTACTCACTTAGCTCTATCATGTAGTCCAACTGGATTAGAATTTGGCCAAGCCGATTAGGAGATAATTACCGTCAAACTTCGCCTGTCAGTCGGACTCGATGAACACTG
This sequence comes from Miscanthus lutarioriparius, assembly GCA_904845875.1. NCBI lineage: Eukaryota > Viridiplantae > Streptophyta > Magnoliopsida > Poales > Poaceae > Miscanthus > Miscanthus lutarioriparius. Next base: position 22,242,482 of record CAJGYO010000003.1, read on the forward strand.
AAACGCAAAGTTCAGACCGGTCATGGCCGACCGGCAAAAGAGACCGGCTGCCGCGTGGCCGCCACGCGTCGTGGCTGGCCTGCCGTTGATGCCCGGTGTCCTCCGTCTTTAAGCCGCGTCCGCCTGCCTATCTGCTCACTCTTCCTCGTCCTCCTTCACTTCTCTAGCTAGCAGCAGCAGCAGCAGAAGCATAGCCGCTCCGCCATTGCTGCCGTGGAGCTGTGTCGTCGCCTAGCTCATTCGCCGCTGCAAAAACGCGTCGGCCAGCTCGCCCACAGCTCCGCCGTGTCCTCCTATACCTCGTCGACCGCCTAGCTGAGCCATCCGTGCCGTAGGTGAGGGCCATTGGCCGTTTTCCACCAACATCTCCGTGGGCGTGTCTCGCCGGAGCGGAGCTCACCGCGGCCACCCACCACCGAGACCTCCTCGTCCTCCTCTCTCGGCTTGGGCAGCTCCGTAGTGACCTCGTGGAGCTCATACCAAGCTCGGATGAGGCAGCAAGGGCTCGCCATCGTTAGTACACCGCGCCGGAGCTTTACCGTGCCGCCATCACCGGCGACGAGCCACCTCCGTTAGGTCATAGCTCTAGCTGGTAGCACCAATCAAACCACCTCATCGCGTAGATCATGTAGGTAGCCTTGGTGTCGCCGGAGTCCTCGCCGTCGGCGAGCTAGACCACCACCGCGCCATCGAATGCCGCCTCCTCTGTTTCCTCTCGCTGACCGGTGAGGTCGTTTGACCCGAGGGCCCCGCTTGTCAGTGACTGAGTTTGAGAGGCTAGTTCAAATAATTCCAGTTTTAGTGCTATTTGTAAATTTTGTAACTCCAAATGTGTAGATCCAAATACTGTGATTCAAATTTTATTAGACTCACTGTGAGGTCTAGTATTTAAGAAAAATATGTCTTGAGCACATTATGTAGAAATTTTGGGTGAATTAAATAGGAACTTGAAATGTGTTTTTAAATGCATGCAAACTTGTTTAAATCATATCTTGAGTTTCTGTGATCCAAAAATTGTGAAATTTTGTGTGTAAGCTAGTATTGCTTAGTATAAGCTCTGGTTAAAATTTGAGAGTCATTGCATGTGTAGTTTTTGAGTTATAGATTTTCCTTTTATCATTGGTGGATACTTGTGTGAATTTTTGTAAATTATCTAGGAATCCTATGACCATGAAACTTGGTAGGTTGTATCTTAGTACCTTAAGGATGCTAGGAAAAATATGAAATCTGTTGCTTGATACTTTTCACTAAGGTTTCCTAATTATGCCATTTTTAGTCATTCTACCTTACCATTTTTGTGTAGGTTGTTATACTTACTCAAATGGTGTGAAATTTTTATGGTAGTCTACTTAGGGAATATAGTGTCTACTGTAATTTTTGTAGATTTAATGGTGTAGTTTTCATATATGTTTACTATTTCCTCTAATTAATTAAATAAATTAAGAAAGGTATTAAAAGAAATGTTTTGGGGATGAACACCCTACTTTCTGGTGTTCTTGTGATATGTGTGATATGTGAGCAAAGTTGGTTTTGTCCAATTAAGTGTTTATATCATAAGTTAATAATTATGTGTTTGCATTATGTCCTTCTGGACAGATCTGGGGACTTTGGAAAGTTCCCCATGATATTTTGATTTGCTGTGAATGGGATAAATACAAAAGTTGTAGATAATTTATGTATCTAGATCCTGTCAAAATTTGAGGGCATTTGGCCCAGTAGTTTAGAAACTACAGCTGTTTAAAGTTAGGTTCCAGTTTTGCTTACTCTCTGCCTTGTGAGGACAGAGTTCTGTTGATTTATGAATTCGACTTGATAAAATGTTGAATCATGCTTTGAGGTCTAAAAATGAATTGTAGACAATTTTATAAGCTTTCCAGATTGTCTTGTTGCAAGTCATTTGGATTTATAAATCTCTAGTTATGGCTAGTTTACTATACCGCTACATAGTCTTTATTTTGCTGAAATACAAATGCTTCAGTGTATGTTGTTGCAATGTTCTCATTGATTGTTTAGGGGTTAGCCTAACTTAAGAATATGCTTAGGTACAGGTGCTAGGTCATTAACTGAAGATGAGCAATTATACATTAGGTTGTATAAACTTGGTAAGTAAAGTGATTTGAATAGGGCTTAAGTTGGAATATGCAAACTACAGCGAACATGCGCATTCCCCGAGCATCCCTGACATTCGTTCATGTGCATCCATGATATTTATCTTGCGCATTCATGCAATAGGTGTGCCGGAGGGAGTGACGTTGCTGGAGTTTGAGGGAGCCAACCAGGAGGAGGAACCCGAGGTGCAGGAAGCCGATGAAGCAGTCGTCGCGGAGGAATTGCCCGAGTGCCCTGACCACCAGCCTTCCTCGTTCCTGAAAGGCAAGCCCCGGAGCATATTAAGCCTCCCATGTTTTTACAAATACTTTGAGTGCCTTTTATTGTTGATGATGCATTAAGTATAGGAATTGGTTGGAACCAATTGCTGCATTATATATCATTCCTTGTCTAGATATCGCACTGGAATCCTAATTAAGTTTAGGAACGGGTTAAATGCTTAGCCATGCTTAGTGCGGTAGAAGTCAGGTGATTTCCTATCACCTGCAAGCTTTAGGATGAGGTGGATCACGGTTGGCTATATTTGCTATCGTGGAAAAGAACCATGTGAATAATGAATTAAGACCGGGCGGAGTCTTGTGTAGGTTTGAACATAGTGACTCCGTCTGAGTCATTTAAGGACCGATACGCTATACGTCCTCATGTCATGTTGAACGCAGCCTAACACTTAGCTGGCCGGATAAGTTGTTCCGACCGCGAAGCCTAATAGCTCGACTCAGGCCGGGGATGCGAGCAGTGGCGACATTCTGGAGGTAGTAAGGATGTGCGGAGGGCCATTGGCATAAGTCCAAGGCGGGTTAGAGTCCTGAACAACCTTGGCAGAGTGGTTCTCTGAGAATGTCGATCTGATCGGACTCGCGACTCCTGAATCGTACCAAAGGTGACTTGTTTGCAACTTCGACGGGGCAAGCAGGGTTTGTGTTTAGGAATACCCCTCCAGCTGGATAGGAATCGATTCGAATCGCCGTCTCTCCCAGATAGTGAGAACTTGACTGAGCAGCGGCAACGTAGATTCACTTAATTTAACGATATGGTTAAATGGAAGATGATGATGATGGATAATGTTGCCACAATGAATACCTGATATGGTTACTAATGTTTGCACCCTAATAAAATGATTGCTTAGTACAGGTGCTAATATAGTTGACAGGTTAATGGCTTAAAGTCACTGCTAGCTCAGGTTAAAAGTTAATCATTATTACTTATGCTTTTCCGCAAAAAGGAAGTGTCAGCCAGATCCACTAAATAAAGCTTTGCATGATCCTTGGTGTCATTTATTTTTGGTTTATGACGGGTAAGTCTAGCTGAGTACATTCCCGTACTCAGGGTTTATTCTCTCTTGTTGTAGATGACCTTCTATATCATGGATTCTGTAAGTATTGTCTCCACCCGGCGGGTGATGAAGACTAGATCATGGGCATGATCTCTGTTCTCTTATCTAAATGCTTTTGCGGGCTGTGATCAGCGAACCAGTAGGTGTATTTGAACTCGGGTGTGTAAGTTAAACTATTTGCTTCCGCATGTTTTACAAGACTGGTTTTGTAATAACGATGACTTTGTGATGATGTAATCTATTTGCGAACGTCTGCGAAATGTTGTAACGTACGATATGTTATGTTGAATTACTGTGATCTTGGTTGTATGCAAGTTGGTTTGAAATCCTTTGAGATTTTAGTTGACTACCGGGTTTATATGGGCTTAAGTTCGAGAATTTGATCGTTTCGGCGATTGTTTTTGTACTTGTGCTCTTATAAATTGTTTGGTTCTGTGACAGCTGGCATCAGAGCTAGATTCAACATTAAACATGTCTTGCGGCTATTTAAAACAAAAGCTTTTGTTGTGAAAACACTTTTCCAACTTATAGTTATATATAAGTGTTCAAAAATAAAAAAAAAAGTATGGTATACTGGTGATCACATCATTTATAGCCCACTTAAGGACTTCTAGGTGGCTTATATATAATTACTAACTTGGGGAAATTGATTGTTTCTATTTCGTCGTCCATGCGGCGTGATATTGCATGGATGCCATTCGTTTGAATGGTAATGTATGGATCAATTGCCTCTACGCTAAGGTAAGAGTGAGTTGTGAGAGCATGACCGTCCAACCGTCGGTCTAGGGGAGAGCTAGTTGTGGTTGCTGGAGTATTTACATGTTGCATACATGTATATATGAAGGTACTTAATTGTGGGTACATTTGTCGGGTAGTTTGATATCGAAGTGTATATATCGGGGGATGTATATATGGAGAGTATCTTAGTTACTGCTTGTGTAATTAGCATTATATCTTGTTGGGTTGGGCTGCAATGAAGTTTTCTGCAGGTACACTAACAACGCACCGTGTAGATCGACTAGTTACCGCTAATTGAGAGAACGTATGTATGCCACCGTATATCCCGCTAAAGCTTAAATTTTCATAGGTTTGTGAGGACGTACGGAACGCACATGCATCATATTCACTCATGTCATTCATATTGCATTACCCCCTCCCTTATAATTGCTTATCCCAAGTGTAAAGTGCAATCTCTCAGCAAAGTAATCCTCTCACGTGAATTGCATCCCTTTTTGATACAGATGGCTGCGCCCGTGTTTCCTACTGGTAGCAGCACCTTTTTGGACTAGTTCGGTACTCCCACCTTGCTCTGGAGGGTGCTCAGTTTAGTTGGGTACCCGGAGGCACCCAGCTACACGTGGAGGCAGGCGGTACCATTGGGAGATGTACCATGGTACGTCGTGACCTTCATCATGCCGCAAAACCCCACAAGACCATTGTGGCATGGGTGGAGCATTAAGACTGATGGGCAAAGCCCATGGGAAGCCGCTCAGGTTGCTGCCCTTGATGTGCTGATGGATATAGCACAGAGCTTCAGGGATGAGTTAGTGGGTGGACCTGCTTCATCCATTCCCCGAGTGTCTCCTACTGAGGCTGAGTGGACTCAGGACGTTGGTCAGGCCTTGGTTCGAGGCCATGGCGAACAGGTGCAGAGCGATAACGCTGGAATGAGTGCTATGATGGCAGTCTTGAAGCTTTGTCGAGTTAGGCAAAACACCCTTTCCAGTGTGCTTGATGAAGCCGGCAAGGCAATGGATGCTCAGCACAAGTTCAGGTTGCGTGCCCACAAGTATCGCCGTAAGGTGAATGCATGTGGGAGAGCTCAGCAAGAAGTTGATGAGATTCGTGGTATTGCAAATTATCGCTTGCAACAGTGGGGTCAAACCGCACGTGAGAGAGACGAGCTTCATAACCAGCTGATGAACCTCACTATTGAGAGAGATGAGGCTGCACAAGAGTTGGATCATGTGACACATCACCGGGATGCAGCTTTAGAGTTAGCAGAAGAAAGATGTCGGGGTTGGATTTTGGCCAACCACAACGCCTTTCAAAGGGAGCAAGCACTACAAGAACAGCTTGAAGAGCTTCAGGTTGAGCACCATCAACTGCACAACCGTCTGTTTCCTATTCCTTACCCCATACCAAGGTATCCAAATGTGGGTGGACCTCAAGTGATTGAGGCCGATGAGGAAGAAGAGGACATGCAGATGGTTGACAATGCAGCTAAGCCGACAGATGAAGAAGAAGAAGAGGAAGACCCAGAAGAAGTCCAAGGTATCTCCGATGTGGATAGCGATCACTTCGACGAGTAGTTCGTTAGCAAGTCTCGCTAGTTTAAGCTTTTGCAATCATGGATGTAATGGACTTAAGTACGATGACTGATGTTGGATGTACTCTTTTAATTCGAACTCGGCATGTAATGTACTTTAATTCGCTCCCTTTGGGATGTGTATCGTAATGGTTAAGTTTAAAACTTGTCATGTTGGAATGCACTGCGTATGGCGCTAGTAATCTACTCGATGATGTGGTGATTGGAGAATGAATTATTGCCTCTGTTTATTGTATGAAGTTTTCATTCTCGTCAGTAAATTCAGTTTGGCACAATTACATTGTTCCTCTCCAATGTGCTGACATCATCAATAATTACTGGTTGCGCATTATGCAGATGCCTCGTACTCGTTCCACCGGTGCGGGTGATGATGATGATGATCTTCCACCGCCACCACCACCCACACCAATGGAATTGATAGCAATGCTTGCGGAAGGACAACGCACTATGGCCGAGGCCCTCCGTACGATTGCGAATCGGGATGGTCGTGGTCCACGCCAAGGACCGGAACCAAATCAATACAGTGATTTCAAGGATTTCCTTGACACGAAACCCCCGATCTTCAAGGAGGCTGAGGAGCCTCTACAAGCTGATGAGTGGTTGAATACTCTTGAGCAGAAGTTCCGTCTGGTCCACTGTACTGAGGTGCTGAAGACTGAGTACGCATCTCACCAACTGCATGGGCCAGCTGGCATTTGGTGGAGTCATCATCGGTCCACTATGCCCGCTAATGCCCAAATCACCTGGGATAAGTTCAAGTCTGCTTTCAGAGGAAATTATATTCCACCTGGTCTCATGGCGATCAAGCATACAGAGTTCATGAAGCTAACCCAGGGGAACAAGAGCCTGAATGAATACCTGCAAGCTTTCAATAACCTTGCAAGGTATGCTACTGAGTTTGTGGACACCGATGCCAAGAAGATTGCTAGCTTCAAGCGGGGACTTAGCCCCAAACTGATGAAGACCATGGGAAATTGCAAGTGTGCTCATTTTAATGAGTTTGTGAGTGATGATTTATCGCAAGAAAACAACAATGTTGTGTATGCTGCTTCAAAAAGTCATAAGAGAGCCTATGATGCTCTTCCCAAGGGCACTACCAGTCAGGGCAGTTCCAGGGCTCCTCCAAGCAACATGCCGTGCTGGAACTACAACAAGATAGGCCACTGGGCAAGGGAATGCCCTTACCCTAAGAATAATAACTACCAAGGTGGTCGTTAGGGGCAGGTGAACCACACTAATATTACTGAGATTCCTTCAGGAGAGGTAGTGACTGCTGGTAAGTTTTTGATTGATCAACACCCCGCAGTTGTACTATTTGATTCAGGTGCTTCGCATTCCTTTATTAGTCCAGCATTTGCATCCAAGTTTATGAAGAAAACATATACTATTGAGGGTGAGGGTTATTGTATTAGGGCTACTAGTGGTATTATCCCAACCAAGCTGGTAGTTGGGGACGTACAATTTGAGATAGAGGGGCAAAGTTATCAGGTTGATTTGGTAGTTTTACCGGGGCTGGGTATCGATGTGATATTGGGAATGAATTGGATGAGCAGGCACGGGGTGCTTAATGATACATCGACGTAGAAAACCTATTGAGTTCGAAGTTGGAGACTTCGTTTATCTGAAAGTCTCATCTATGAAGAGTGTCCAATGCTTTGGTGTGAAGCGAAAGCTTGCGCCGAGATATGTTGGTCCATTTGAAATCATTGGACAAAGTGGTAAGGTGGCGTACAAGATTCAATTACCTCCAGAGATGAGTGCTATCTTCAATGTCTTTCATGTATCCCAATTGAAGAAATGTCTTCGCGTCCCTGAAGAGAGAGTTCCATTGGGGGATATCGAGTTAAAATCTGATTTGACCTTTAAAGAAAAGCTAGTCCGAGTGATTGACACTCGTGAGCGAGTGACTAGGAGTTGGGTGGTCAAGTTTTACAAAGTCATGTGGAGTAATCAGGGTAGTGAACGTGATGCAACGTGGGAAAGGGAAGATTATTTGAGGGATGGTTATAAGAAATTCTATCAACAATGGTACGCTTTTCAAATCTCGGGATGAGATTTTTATAAGGGGGGAGGGCTGTAACACCCCAGGTGTTTGGCTTCCACATTTGCACTTGCATTTCATAAACATGAGCATCATTCATCCATTCATGAGCTTATATTGCATGAAACATGCTTGTGAAACATTGCAACATATTGTTATATTTCATGTGTGTTTGTTTTATGAAAAGAATAGTGTGCAACACTCAAGTGCAACATGTGTAACTCACTTTAGTGAAACATGGTTAGTAGTACTATGCAACACACTCATGAAACATATGAAACATGGCCTTGAAACAAAAGTAACACTTCACTTGTTCTTCCTTGTTTCAATGCCTGTGATGCCTGATTTTGGTGTGACCAATGTGTCGTGTGGCTAATAATTCTCTTAAGCAACTTAGTTATACTTAGAATGTCATTAGGAACAAGGTTAATGTTGATCATTTTGCCTAATTAGGTTTCCAAGTCATGGTTTGACCAATTTGGACCCCTAGAGCTCCTGCGTTTGACTGTTTAAAAAGTGTAGCTTAGGATGTTTGCATGTCTGAGCAAACTAAAGCAAAGTTGTAGAAAATTATATAAGGAACAAAAGTTATTTTATGACCATCTCATGAAAATGTGCAGAACATGCTCAAAAATGGCCCACAAGTCAGATTGAGGTCTATTTGGAAACTCAGGAAATTTTCTAAGTGTTGGAACTGCTTTCTAGTTTCATGAAGTCGACTTTGGAACCTTGTGATGGAAATCCATGGTGAATTAGCTCGAGCTTATGTTGAGTCATTTGGAGTACTCACTTAGCTCTATCATGTAGTCCAACTGGATTAGAATTTGGCCGAGTCGATTAGGAGATAATTACCATCAAACTTCGCCTGTCAGTCGGACTCGATGAACACTGAAACGCGAAGTTCAGACGAGTCATGGCCGACTGGCAACAGAGACCGGCTGCCGCGTGGCCGTCATGCGCCGTGTCTGGCCTACCGTCGCTGCCCGGTGTCCTTCGTCTTGAAGCCACGTCCGCCTGCTTGTCTGCTCACTCTTCCTCGTCCTCCTTCACTTCTCCAGCTAACAGCAGTAGCAGCCGAAGCGCAGCCGCTCTGCCATTGCTGCCGCAGAGCCGCGCCGTCGCCTAGCTCATTCGCCGCTGCAAAAATGCATCGGCCAGCTCGCCCACAGCTCCGCCGTGTCCTCCTATACCTCGTCGACCGCCTAGCCGAGCCATCCGTGCCGTAGGTGAGGGCCATTGGCCATTTTGCCGCCGCCATCTCCGTGGCCGCGTCTTGCCGGAGCGGAGCTCACCGCGGCCACCCACCACCGAGACCTCCTTGTCCTCCTCTATCGGCTTGGGCAGCTCTGTAGTGACCTCATGGAGCTCATACCGAGCTCGGATGAGGCAGCAAGGGCTCGCCATCATTAGTACACCGCGCCGGAGCTTTGCCGTGCCGCCATCACCGGTGACGAGCCACCTCCGTTAGGTCGTAGCTCTAGCTGGTAGCACCAATCGAACCACCTCATCGCGTAGATCATGTAGGTAGCCTTGGTGTCGCCGGAGTCCTCGCCGTCGGCGAGCTAGACCACCGCCGCGCCATTGAACGCCGCCTCCTCTATTTCCTCTCGCTGACCGGTGGGGTCGTCTGACCCGAGGGCCCCGCTTGTCAGTGACTGAGTTTGAGAGGCTAGTTCAAATAATTCTAGTTTTAGTGTTGTTTTGTAAATTTTGTAACTCCAAATGTGTAGATCTAAATACTGTGATTCAAATTTTTTTAGACTCACTGTGAGGTCTAGTATTTAAGAAAAATATGTATTGAGCACATTATGTAGAAATTTTGGGTGAATTAAATAGGAACTTGAAATGTGTTTTTGAATGTATGCAAACTTGTTTAAATCATATCTTGAGTTTCTGTGATCCAAAAATTGTGAAATTTTGTGTGTAAGCTAGTATTGCTTAGTATAAGCTCTGGTTAAAATTTGAGAGTCATTGCATGTGTAGTTTTTGAGTTATAGATTTTCCTTTTATCATTGGTGGATACTTGTGTGAATTTTTGTAAATTATCTAGGAATCCTATGACTATGAAACTTGGTAGGTAGTATCTTAGTACCTTAAGGATGCTAGGAAAAATATGAAATCTGTTGCTTGATACTTTTCACTAAGGTTTCCTAATTATGCCATTTTTAGTCATTCTACCTTACCATTTTTGTGTAGGTTGTTATACTTACTCAAATAGTGTGAAATTTTTATGGTAGTCTACTTAGGGCATGTAGTGTCTACTGTAATTTTTGTAGATTTAATGGTGTAGTTTTCATATATGTTTACTATTTCCTCTAATTAATTAAATAAATTAAGAAAGGTATTAAAAGAAATGTTTTGGGGATGAACACCCTACTTTCTGGTGTTCTTGTGATATGTGTGATATGTGAGTAAAGTTGGTTTTATCCAATTAAGTGTTTATATCATAAGTTAATAATTATGTGTTTGCATTATGTCCTTCTGGACAGATCTGGGGACTTTGGAAAGTTCCCCATGATATTTTGATTTGCTGTGAATGGGATGAATACAAAAGTTGTAAATAATTTATGTATCTAGCTCTACAAAAGTTGTAGATAATTTATGTATCTAGCTCCTGTCAAAATTTGAGGGCATTTGGCCCAGTAGTTTAGAAACTACAGCTGTTTAAAGTTAGGTTCCAGTTTTGCTTACTCTCTGCCTTGTGAGGATAGAGTTCTGTTGATTTATGAATTCGACTTGATAAAATGTTGAATCATGCTTTGAGGTCTAAAAATGAATTGTAGACAATTTTATAAGCTTTCCAGATTGTCTTGTTGCAAGTCATTTGGATTTATAAATCTCCAGTTATGGCTAGTTTACTATACCGCTACATAGTCTTTATTTTGCTGAAATACAAATGCTTCAGTGTATGTTGTTGCAATGTTCTCATTGATTGTTTAGGGGTTAGCCTAACTTAAGAATATGCTTAGGTACAGGTGCTAGGTCATTAACTGAAGATGAGCAATTATACATTAGGTTGTATAAACTTGGTAAGTAAAGTGATTTGAATAGGGCTTAAGTTGGAATATGCAAACTACAGCGAACATGCGCATTCCCCGAGCATCCCTGACATTCGTTCATGTGCATCCATGATATTTATCTTGCGCATTCATGCAATAGGTGTGCCGGAGGGAGTGACGTTGCTGGAGTTTGAGGGAGCCAACCAGGAGGAGGAACCCGAGGTGCAGGAAGCCGATGAAGCAGTCGCCGCGGAGGAATTGCCCGAGTGCCCTGACCACCAGCATTCCTCGTTCCTAAAAGGCAAGCCCCGAAGCATATTAAGCCTCCCATGTTTTTACAAATACTTTGAGTACCTTTTATTGTTGATGATGCATTAAGTATAGGAATTGGTTGGAACCAATTGCTGCATTATATATCCTTCCTTGTCCAGATATTGCACTGGAATCCTAATTAAGTTCAGGAACGGGTTAAATGCTTAGCCATGCTTAGTGTGGTAGAAGTCAGGTGATTTCCTGTCACCTACGAGCTTTAGGATGAGGTGGATCACGGTTGGCTATATTTGCTATCGTGGAATAGAACCATGTGAATAATGAATTAAGACCGGGCGGGGTCTTGTGTAGGTTTGAACATAGTGACTCCGTCTGAGTCGTTTAAGGACCGATACGCTGTACGTCCTCATGTCATGTTGAACGCAGCCTAACACTTAGCTGGCCGGATAAGTCGTTCTGACCGCGAAGCCTAGTAGCTCGACTCAGGCCGAGGACACGAGCAGTTGCGACATTCTGGAGGTAGTAAGGATGTGCGGAGAGCCATTGGCATAAGCCCAAGGCGGGTTAGAGTCCCGAACAACCTTGGCAGAGTGGTTCTCTGAGAATGTTGATCTGATCGAACTCGCGACTCCTGAATCGTACCAAAGGTGACTTGTTTGCGACTCCGATGAGGGAAGCAGGGTTTGTGTTTAGGAATACCCCTCCAGCTGGATAGAAATCGATTCGAATCGCCGTCTCTCCCGGATAGTGAGAACTTGACTGAGCAGCGGCAACGTAGGTTCACTTAATTTAACAATATGGTTAAATGGAAGATGATGATGATGGATAATGTTGCCACAATGAATACCTGATATGGTTATTAATGTTTGCACCCTAATAAAATGATTGCTTAGTACAGGTGCTAATATAGTTGACAGGTTAATGGCTTAAAGTCACTGCTAGCTCAGGTTAAAAGTTAATCATTATTACTTATGCTTTTCCGCAAAAAGGAAGTGTCAGCCAGATCCACTAAATAAAGCTTTGCATGATCCTTGGTGTCATTTATTTTTGGTTTATGACGGGTAAGTCTAGCTGATTACATTCCCGTACTCAGGGTTTATTCCCTCTTATTGCAGATGACCTTCTATATCATGGATTCTGTAAGTATTGTCTCCACCCGGTGGGTGATGAAGACTAGATCATGGGCATGATCTCTGTTCTCTTATCTGAATGCTTTTGCGGGCTGTGATCAGCAAACCAATATGTGTATTTGAACTCGGGTGTGTAAGTTAAACTATTTACTTCTGCATGTTTTACAAGACTGGTTTTGTAATAACGATGACTTTGTGATGATGTAATCTATTTGCGAACGTCTGCGAAATGTTTTAACGTACGATATGTTATGTTGAATTTCTGTGATCTTGGTTGTATGCAAGTTGGTTTGAAATCCTTCGAGATTTCAGTTGACTACCGGGTTTATATGGGTTCAAGTTCGAGAATTTGATCGTTTCGGCGATTGTTTTTGTACTTGTGCTCTTATAAATTGGTCGGTTCTGTGACACGGATACTCGAACAATCTCACCAAGAAGCCTAGGATTTTACTGCGCAATCCTATGCCACTCTCTCTCTCTCTCTCTCTCTCTCTCTCTCTTACTCTCTCGATTCCTCCATTGTAAGAACTCTCCAATTAAGCATTCCTAACATGAAGAACACCATACTGCTAGACGTAGGGCTCCGAGGCCCAAAGCGGTATAAATTGGCTCGTGTCCCTAAGTGTTTTAGGGCTCAAGCAACCGAAGGTCCACACATTGACCCTCAACGAAGAACACGATGCTCGCCATGATTACGAACCCACAACAACCGCCAGGATAGCTTAACCCAGCTACGCCGGGTTTGACAATGTGCTGCGATTAGTTGTTTTGATCGCTAACTTTTGTTGTAAAAGTTTTGTAGAGCTTATTCATCCCCTCTAGGCATTAAGTCGGTCCTTTCAGATATGGAGTCCAATTTCAAAATGTATTGGTTTCCGTTGCAACGTACGTACACATTTGCTAGTAAATTTTTGAAAATAATGATCATAGTAGAAATGTTTGACTTAGAATAAAGCTCATGCGATATTAATTTTAGAACAGAGGGGATACGGATTATGGGAGATGGTTATTGATGAGTTGTTGCCATCTAAGTAATGATCTTGGAGCACATGTGTGTAAGTTGTAACCTTATTTGGTTTAGCAGTACAACCTATGGTTTTAAATATATGACGTTTGGATGGTTTAATTAGTTCAATTCATATGGATTGTATATATTTTAGAGAACCGGAGGAAGTCCAGACGTCGCCACCCAATTGAGAGTATTATGACCAATTTACTCATTATTATAACAATATAATACTATCAACTTATTATTTATATATATATATAGGACAACCCTATTTGGTACCCGGGTACTGAATAGTTATTTGGTACCCAACGCCCCGCTCACAGACACCGACCGTAGGCGTAGGTTTTTTTTTCCTCCGTATGGGTGTTTACCGTGCCGGTTTTATTTTTTTCCGTTGACTGAATTTCTGTTTTTTCGTTGGCTGAGTTTCTTTTTTCCTTTTTTGTTTGCTTTGACTGAGTTTCTGTTTCTTTCTTTTGCGTGGACAGAGTAGAGAAGCAACGTTTTTTTTTGTTTCTTTTGCATGGACAGTAGAGAAGCGAACTTTTTTTTTCATGTGCAATGCGTCAGTTAGCAGGGTTCGCGGCCATACTATCTATTCAGTTTGTGCTATGTTTTAAATTATTAATCCCCGCATCCCAACAAAAACAGTGACTTTTATAGTTAACTATAAAATTGTTATAAGTATGTTTGTATCAAGAACAATAAAATTGGCAAATGAAAGAATGTGCATCATTTTTTTATTCTTGTCTGGATGCATAAAAGTAATTTCGTGACAAATGGTGTCGTTAAAAAAACTCTTAGTCTTGCAAACATTATCTGTTACCAAAGTAACATGGAAATTTGTAAATTTAATACAATTCTACTGACTACTTGACTGATCGTTGTATGTTGTATCATGCGGTCATGCCCATGTACAAGGAATATACAGCTGCAAGCGCCATTATCGGTTATGCTGCAGCAGTAGCATTGCATAGGGAGCAGAAGCAGAAGCAAAGCATGAACCACCCTTTTGAAAGCTGGTTAGACAACCCTGAATGCATCCTGCATGATCAAAATCATCACAAGTAATAATACAATTAGTTCAGTACAACAATCTCCACCTAATATATTTTTGCTTAAGATTGTTTAGCTAGCTGAAAATTACAAATACTTATAATAATTGTTTCTTTCAGATGAATATGGTAAAAATGCATGTCATCCATGGAGTGTCTCATCTTTTCATAGAGAAAAATATTATATGCAAAACGTCTCTTTCAGTTGAGTATATCTTAAATGCGTGTCACACATGCTATCTCAAATAATCTTCTCATATCTGCAACTGCAACATGTCCCAGTAATTTCAGCATGCTTGTTTTTACAGATGACACATATCAATCAACAAAAGATGGTAAATAACTAAATATCAGAAGTGTATATGAGAAGCAGTAACATATTTTTATGAGCAAACGAAGTATGGTGATAGCATAACTTCGTGTGCAGTAAATCTGTAATATCAACAAGTGCATACATAGATCTAGATAAATCATAAAATCAATGCCACATTTATGACTGGAGACAGTGACCAGTCCAAACAAGTGTCTCCAGCATACCTATTTCGTGCTAGCGGCATGCCACTGTTGCTGGAGTGCAGAAGAAGCCGACGTATCCTACTGGTGGAAGTCTAACTAAAATGATCAAAAACAGCCATAACTAGTGTAAATGATTTGGAAGCTACAGCAGCCATAAATTAAATGTGTAAAATTGGAAAATTAGCAAGGCTGAAAAAATAAGCTAATTTCCAATGGAAACAAATGCAAAATTTATACTCTTGTAAATCTTCAAGCATAATTAGCAACACAAACAAATCAGTAATAGTAGAAGAAACTACCTATGTGAGTAATCATGGGGAGTAGATGGAGGATGCTTTGATGGCGAGCGCCTGGGATCTTCACAAAAAAACAAAGAGAGAGAAAAGAGGATAAATAACGCTGATAAAACTATTAGCTCTAGTACATGATGTACACCTCTATTTTATTCTAAGCTCAAAAGAATTTTCACAATTCAAGATCTAATACAGGAATCATGTTTGATTACTGATTAGATTCACAAATAGATGAATGATTGCATGAAAATAATGAAGAGACATATATGTTAACTATACACTGAGATGCCATGTAAAACAGGAGAAGAATATTCAAAAAGAACTACTAGCATTAAACCACACTAGTTGGCAATACCCTGATTTTTCTACATGCATGTATGTACACACCTCAGGTCAATATATTAATGGATCCATACCAGATGCAAGCATATGCAAATAAGGATGCAATCTAAGCTATGTTTGCAGTCTCATTAATTTACTCTGTTTTATATCTTAGAAGTCCAGCTTTTTTTTTAAGTTGCCTGATTAATCAGCCTACAATACGACCATCGCAATATCACTTCAAAAAACCCGAATTACTAATATTGCTAGTCGCCTACGTAGTTCTACTAGCAGAAAAATAATCTAGGCAAGCACTGTGTGTATCACTTCAAAAGCCACCCATTCTGAACTGTTGGACCAAATATGATTGAAAGCATGCACTTGTGACTTGTCTATATAAAGGTGCTGATCAAAATGGCCTTCTTGGGAGCTTGTGTTTCTCTCTTATGGATTACAGTTTCTACTATTTGAAGACTTATGCAGCGAGGCCAAAACAAGTAATACTATTCCTAGTATTACTAATTTACTATTAGTTCCAGCTTCTTATCATTCAGCCATTGTTTGCAAAAAATTGAAATAATGTTAGTCTGATTTCTCACATAAAACCTCATTAATTGTAATTGCAAGATATCTACTTCTGGATGTAATGCAAGTATAGAAGATGTCACTGTAAGATATCTATTGAAGTACTTCTCCCTAATATGGCTAGCCTCAGAATGCCTCTTCTCCATAACACAAGGCCTAACAAGTTAAGAGTTCAGTTATGTACTCTGAATAAAAATCTAAATTTTGTGAAAATATAGAACAAGCGTGTAGCTGAGTGAGAACATGTTGGAAATCAGAGCTGGAATTATCAGTCTATCAAATACAATTTGAAAGGACAATTGCACAAATTGTAAGACAGTTGTTATGCCATGGTTGCTACTTGGTAAAATTACCATTTTCACCCCATCCATTAGTTTTCCAAAAATATAGATTAATGTTAAAATTGATGTAGCACATCAAAAGCTTTGAGTGATATAATTTTAGTTTATTCAGACAACCCTTAACTCGACAGGATGCATATTACCAAAAGAAAAGTAGTATGTCAACTAACTAAAACTCTTGCGAAAAAACTAACTAAAACATCGTGCCTCAATATTCTCCAAGTCTCCTAGTAACAATCAAATGGCACCTAAAATTCAACAATTCCCTCCATGAGATGCATAAAATAACACTAGATTTATTCAAAATTGCACCTAATATAAATGTGGCACACGTCTTCCATGTAAATCCAGAAGTATGCATTCTGCGAGAATAGAATCATTGTCAGTTGTAAAACAACCACAAGAATATTGCAGTTCTTATTAATGAATCAGACTGCCAAGTCTTGTGCTCATATAAATGTCCCAGCAACATAGTAGTAATTAAATAAGTGAATAACTCAAACAAATTGTATGGCCAATCAGAAAAGCACAATACGTGAGACATTACATAATTCAAAAGCTCATAATACCAAGTCTTGATCACTTAGATAATGCATGCTAAAAAACACAGCCAAGAGCAGGCTAGCAGGTCACACCTCACAATCACACTTGAGACATTAATCATTTCTCAATTTTCTACTAAAAACTAAAATACTAATGCACAAATTCAGTAGAATCTACGAAACAATTAGCTAGCTAATTGAATAATCATAAATCTGGTAAGATGATGGTGAACTGCATGCACTGCACCAAAGTTATAATCAGATATTTATGAGCCAACTAAACAAATTTAGAATGGCAAAATAACCTTCACTAAAAACTTTACTATATGCAAGGTATCCTGGTAACAAATAATTAAATATATGTTGATGGGAAGACCTACGTACCTTCCAAAAAAAAGCACGTGGACCATAAAAAAATTGGTTATTTGCACCAGAACACATGTGTGACTAGGAAAACATCAATTATTATATGCAAATCTAGCAAGTTAAAGTAAGTTTTCTCGTCACAGACTCACAGATAATACGTAGATGCAAAAACCTCTTATCCTTCAATATGACAGGAGCAAACAATAAATAATTAAATTATTTGCACACTACCCTAATTGAAATCTTGTCATGTGTGAACCGGAAAATTAGGGAACCATGCATAGAAACCTAATGTGTGCCCAGAAAAAGCACTATATGCAATCTAGATTTTGAGTTCTGTTGTTTAGGAGCATAATCCATTTGAAGAGCACCAGCTAAGCTGTGCATGTGGGGAGAAGTAGCAGAAGGCAGGAGTCACAAAGAGTCGATGCTGGAAGTCAGCAGCGGACAATATGGGATGTGCGGTTGTAAATAATAGTAATTTATATAGATCAAATTTGTCCGCGATTTATGCATGAACTGAGTTGTAGGAACACTTGTATGCAGTAAATATCTAGTACAGAATTGATATTTCCACAACATTCGTCTGTATAAAATCTTAAAATACATTGATATGCACATACTAGACTGCCGGCAGAATGATCAGAGAAATTGGATTTCCAGGGGATACTAAATAAGAAAATTTATGAAATGAAACAAAATTCAGAGCTATGAATAATCATACTTGGCTACAAGAGCCAAACCCTCCCTCCTATCACTGTATAACACACACAATTATTGGTTGTGGATACTCACAATCAAAACATCAACATCAGTATATTTAGAGGGTTTGAAGGTGGCTTCGGCCGTGGCGCCACCTAATAATAAGAGTCAAAACCAAATTATCCACCAGTCATGGTTCACTATACAAATAAAATGAATAAAGTCTGTGTCATAAACCCATATATGAGCAGGAAGGTTAAAATAAAATACAGATGCACCTATAATAATCACACGGAGTGGTGAACCTAGAATAGACTTACCAACTAAGACAGAGCGTGTCAAGCATGCATACCTGCATTTGCAGAACAAAAATGAACTTCATTTCAGATTGCAACAAATATATTTCTCATAATAGCTATGTTTTAGACATCACTTCATGCCATAATATTTAAGATGGATTTAACCATACATTTCTAATAGCATTTAAGATGGTTTTTTCTCATAATATGTGATCAGTTTCCAATACATTTGTAATGCTAATCCAAACTACAGGACCTCCGAGGTATTAGTTAGCAGGAAGCTACAGCCACTATTATGAAAGGGACATTTCACTCAAAAGTGAATTGATGCTTAGCTACAGTCGCTACTACCTGAGATAAGAGCAAAGCTACTGATGTGCTGCTGTCCACCTGCTTTTGCACAAGAACTGAGCTGATGTTGGAAATCGATAAACAAAGGACCTCCCATCCCATGGTACTCTTCTAAACTGCTGAAAACTACAAGCAAACAGAAGGTAGGACAGATAACTCAAATTATGTATGTATAGTTTTATTTCTGACTTGAGCACTAGTGATCACTCAGCTATATAAAAAAAGAACAGATAACTCAAATTGGCGGTTGTGCATATTCTAGCATGATTTTCTTTTTGGATATCTAACCAATCAAACAGCATGATGACTAGCTTCCATGATGAGTGAGGCTAGAGGCTAGGTTTTACCCAAACATGGCAACAGACCACTAAAAATGTGCTATTAATGTGATTATGTAATCCTGCTTTAACCACTGCATGAGCATAGCAGCTATTGTTCACAGAAGCATATATCTCAGATCTGTCAATAGTTCTGGAGTGTTCAACCCTTCAGTATCTATAATCTCTCTTGATTACCTCATATGCTGAGGTTTAGATAAAAAAACAATATGTGGATAGATTGTTTACAGCAAGTGTTGGTAGCCAAATCATTTCTCGATGGGATTGTTGACTTACTATGCTAGTATTGCAGATTACTAGATTGTGAAACAGACATCCCTTGGGTTTTTTTAAACAAGAATTTAGGTTAGTATAAAAGTTTTCCCAACACTTAATTGCTTTAGAATATATGGTTCTCATAAATTTTAATTACATCAGTCTGAATAGTAAATATATTTAGTCACCACTTTGATGGTTAATCTTTTCTTATTTATCATTTTGGGTTTTGTTACTGGTAAGAAGAGAGATCAAGCGCACTATGTATACAACAGCTGAATATATCTGAACAGTAATATCAGCGTCCCTCTAGTAATTAGCCATTTCTATTTTTTTGTTGCACCAATAAATTAACTATTTAGATGTGATAATTTTAGGAATGGTGTACATGCTATGCTTACTACAATTCAATAAACTTCAAGTTATTTTGTTCGAAGTTGCACATGCTATGCTTACAACAATTCAATGAACTTCAAACTAGAGAAAGAAAAACGGGACCAAAATAGTCCATGAACATGAGCTTTATACTGTGATTTTTTTATACAATCCTAGTAGTAGCAGCAGCAACACTCACTTGAAACAAGAGCAATGGAGGGGGAAGAATGGAGGCGGAGAATAAGGATTAAGGAAGGAGCAGTGACTGGTCGCATATCATCCAAGGCTCGAGAGCGAGCGGGAGGAAGAGCATCTGGAAGACGAGGCGGCTTTGAGGGAGTGGTAGGCGGCGAAGTAGGCGATGCTGTCGAAAATAAGAGCAATGGAGGAAGAGCATCTGGAAAACAAGAGCAATGGAGGTGAACCCTGCCGACCTTCCTTGGCAGCCAGGCATCGGGCAGGTCGAGCTACGTGAGGTCACCGACGTCCTCTAGGTACCACACCCGCTCAAATCTCACCGCCGCTGCCCGCAGGAAGATGAGCGGTTCCCAGGGGCGCTCCACCATCGCCTGCTGCTCGACGGAGAAGGGACAACGGTGGGGAGGTGGAGGAGAGTGAGCCTCACCCGCCGGGAGGTGGCAGGGATCACACTACAGTGGGGTTAGGGCGGCACCAGCGGGGCTGGGGTGAGGTGTGGCGGCGGGGGGGCTGGGAGTGCGGGCGGGCGGTGTCGGCGGAGGGAAGGAAGGAGGAGACCCAGTGGAGGGGGCGGACTAGAGGCAGGATGTAGCACCTGGTTTTAAGGACAAAACCAGATACACACCATATGTGAGCCCAGAAAGTCAAATCTCACATATAGCTACAAATGAAGGTAACATCAATAGACAATGCTCAATATATAATGTACTTAGCATAAAGAATATAACCTCAGAGTATAGACAATGGAAAGACAACTCTGATCTTCAGGATAAGATTCCAAATCTACAGGGACAACTGACTGGTTGATCACAAGCCTAATTCCTCCAAACTCTAACAATCTGGTACCCATCCGATATTTTTCCAAATATGTGTAAAATAAAGCAAGCGTAAGTACATGTCGTACTCAACAAATATAACATGGGGTTCATGAGGCTCAAAAGGCTGACACTGGTTTACTGCGATTAGCCTTTAATGAGTCATCTTTTAGCAATTGAGTAGCAACAAGTTTATCACAAGCCCACAAACACATGATCAGGTAAACATGAATAATGAATAACATAAACAGTAATCATTAGTAAGCATCTTTATCATCAGTATCATCTGTGTTCATCATCTATTCCATAAGGGTTCCAAGGCCGCTCGTGACCGTGAGCACGACTGATATACCAGTTTTACACTCTGTAGAGGTTGTACACTTTCACTGTGAGTCATGATTTACCCTTTCGCCCGAGGTGATCATCCTCTTGACCCACTACCAAGGAAGGTCGGCAGGGTTCACTATGAAGCCTTTCAAAGGTTTGTCTAACAAATTAGGGCCATTAGATTTACTCAGCAAACAGATATAGGAACCCCCCTGTCGAATGCCACAATAACACGCAGCCTATACATATAAGAGTAGAGGCTGTCCTATACCCGATTCGTCAAGCCATTCTTACACCAATAAAGGTAACCACTAACAAGCTAGAAAAGATTCTCATACTAAGCTAAAGCCAGAGTCATATAGCCCTCACAGCTGTACTGTAAGTCCCAGATGATCACTTACAGATAAGTCCTTAGGGAGAGGAATCTAGAGCACCATAAAACAGCCCAATGCTCTAGCCCCATTGTTCCATGTTGCTAAAAAGCATCTTTTAATGTTTATTGCATATTACATTAGTCAAGTTACAAGATCATGGTTGTAGTTGAGCACTAGCAAAGCTACCCAATGCAATAACCCAAAGGTATCAAGGTATAAGTATAAAAGACTAGGAAATCCTTAGTGGCAGTCAAGGTAGACACATGCAGTATGAATTAAATGATTAAATATGTATAGGACAACAAGGAAGATCCCATGCTATACTTGCCTTAAACACCGATCATTCGGTAAGCTTTAATCCTCAACGTTCTTCTTCTTCTTCTTCTTCTTCTTCTTGATTCAACACGTAAATCTCATCGACTGGACGTAATCATAAAGCACCACACAAGCATCCATACAATCATACACGAAGCAAACATTAGAACTAAATCAGAACAGTACACCAATCATCAAAAAATAAGTAAAAGAGTTTGAAACATGATTCTACGCATCGCTAGGAACACACAGTCGCAAGAAGCACGCTAATCGGAGCTACGGTTTGAAAAAGATACATCTACCAAAAGATCTACTTTATATGTGGAAAAGAAAACTATAGGCTTCATTCATTTTAATTATATATAAGATATTTTATAGATAATATAAATTGAATTAAGTCAAATTTAGATTTGATCTATAAAACTAAAATAAAACGAGTCATATTTTATTTATAAAATCCAATTGCGTAATTATTAATTAAGATATGATTTAAACCATAGAATTCTAGAAATAGTAACATGATAAACACTGTTACTAACGCGTAGATCTTGATGCTATGAATCTAACGCAACTTGAATGGACTAAAACGGATCTAAGACGCAGAATATATGATTTAAACAAGATTTCTTTTAATCGAATAATAGATTAAATCTAATCATGAATTTTAAAAGTTAAAAACATACTAAACAGTAGTATGAACACGTAGATTATGAAATTACAAACCTAACGCAATTTGAACGGATCAAATTGGAGTTAAAACGGAAAAGTTATGGTCAAAACAAAATCAGTGGCAATTCTGTAAATAGCTGAAAACGTATTTTAGACTTAACCGAAACAAAATGCGCTTTCAAAAGAAGAAAACAAAATCTGTAAACATGTTTTGGACTGCGGGTTTATTTTTCGAAAATACAGGGTCTGTTTAGCAAAATGAACAGCGAAGGGGTATGTTTTAATCTGGGCCATCGATCTAAAAATGGATGGCTCAGGATGATACATATTTCTATTTTTTTCTGGATTTGTTTTTTAAAGGAAAACGGCCACACATTGAGCATGACGTGGAAGATGATGTCATCAAGCTAACAACCAAATTTAATCACGGCGACGCATCGCATGCATGGCTCACGGCCAGTGGCGCCATGGCCGGTGACCAGAGCTACGCCGAAACAGTGATTTGGAGCGCGGTTTACAACGGAAAGGACTTGGGGAGGTGGAGAAGAGAACGGTGAGCTTACTTCGGCGGGTCTCGGCGGCGCGGAGCAAGCGAAGACGACACTGTGCTGGCGGAAGCGGACGGCGGACGCTGGCATTTGAGGCTTTGGCTGCTCGGCGTCTTGGTGAAGGGAACTGCAGCACTGGAGCTCGGAGTATGGAGGCAGCGGCGGACTCCCGGCTTCTTCACGGCGGCTCGGGAAGCTTCATTACCTTCACGCGAGGCAAGGCAGGCTGCTGGGCAAGTCGACGAAGCACGTGACGGCGAACTGAACGGCGGCAGCGGCTACCTGGGATTTGTGGTGCTCTCGGGCAGCGGCGAGGGCACGGAGGCGGCTCCAAAGCGGCTGGATGAAGGCGGCGGGTTATGGCGCATGCATCCGGGTCTTATAGGGTAGCTCGGCGTGCAGGTCACGTCAAGCCTTGAGGAGTCAGGGCGGAGGCGGTGACGGACACGGCCACCGCAGAGAGTCCGCGTCAGCGACAAGAGATAGGAGAAAAGACTGACGACAGGGCCCGGGGTGTCAGCGAAACCAGGCGGGGGTCAGGCCGTCAGTGAGCCAAGGTGAGAAGGCCGCGCGGGCGCAGCTGCCGCTGAACGGGCCTCGGGCGAACTGGGCCTGCGGCCGAATAGAGAAGAGAGGAAGGGAGGGAAAGCGTGGCGCGGCAAGCTGCTGAGCTGGGCTGCGGAGCTAGGCCGCTGCGGAACGACTTGCTGGGCCGCGTGGTAGAGTGGGAGCGGGCCGAGAAGGGAGGCGCGGGGAAGAAAGCAAATAGGCCGGCCTGCTGGGCTGCCTGCGGCCATGGGCCAGAAGAGAGAGGGAGAGTTTTTTTTTCCAAATTTTCTTTTCTATTTTCCTTTTCCATTTTCAAACCAAATTCAATTAGAATTTCGAATATACTTTTCAACTTAACTAAAAGTGAGAAATTTTAGTAAGTCCTCAAAAATAAATTTTACAACCTTTTTAAATTCTTTTGTCTTCAAATTTTCTTTTTCCCTCTTTTCTTTTACTTCAAAGCCATTTCTAATTATTTTTCCAAAAACATTTTGAATGTTTTCAATTTGAATCAAATCCACACAATTCAAAGAAACAAATGCACCGGCATGTATGCACAAACATGTTGCTAAACCTTATGATGAATTTTAATTTAATGAAAAATTTTACCTTTCTATATTTTATGAGCACAAAATTCACGAATAACTCATTTTAAACCTATTTTCAAAAGAGGCAAATTTTAGGGTGTTACACAGGACGCTGCGGTGAGGGCGATGGTGAGGCGCGACGCCGGCGGGTGCGGGGTGGAGCCGGCTGTAGTAACGGTGCGGGCGGACGGGGTATGGAAATTGGAACCGCAAAAAATCGTGGGTGGGTAGGGGAGCTAAGCTGCTGCGCTCGACCTCGTTGGTGGGCTGGGCCTATGAGCCTCTGGCCCGAACGGCGGGTCAGGCCTGTTTGACTGCCGCTGAGTACGGAATAGCTATTTGATACCAAGTACCATATAGTAATAAAATATATATATATACTGTATATATATAATACACCTGGGTGGATTCTATATAGAGAATGCACCCAGGCCAAACCGACCGACACGCGCGCCCATCTGGTCCAGCCCGGACGCGCCCAAGGTCGCCTCGCCCGCACCACCTAGTCCGCACGCCCGTACCACCTGGTCCGCACGCGGCATGCTCCAGCAAACCGCCTCCACTCCCTTTGTTCAGTTTCCGTTGCTCTTTTCCTCGCGAGGAACCGCCGTCGCTCGCGCTGCGCCGCCGCTCCGCCGAGAGAAAACCGCCCCCATTGCCCCGCCGAGAAAACCGCCCCCACTCGCCCTTCATTTTTGTCGCTGCTCCCCCACCCCGTACTCCCCCACACCCCCGCGCTCTCCATTTGCCGCTCTTCGGATTTCTAGACCTACGGTTCGAGCGTCGCCGTGTTGTGGCGCTCAAATTCAAATCCGCCGCTTTTTATCCCGATGTAAGTCATCCCCCATTCCCTATCCCTACTTAATTTTGAATTGAATTCGTTTTAACTGGCTTTTACGCTCGTTTGTAATCGGCTTTTTTATGGTTTGTTTGCAATTTAGAGGATCCATGGGGCAATTACAATTGTAACCATATTAGTACTTAATTTTGTAATTTTTGCGATGACTTGTGTAACTAGCCTATTTGTCCTTATGTTTGCAACTGGTAGGGTGTTGTAGTTGTAAATGGTCGACAATTCATCTGAAATTCAACTGATTTTGTAACTGTTGCTGCAACTCACTTAATCTGAAGGTGCATCTCTAGTGTTTTATCGGTTGCAATTGGTTGACAATGCTGGTTTGTTCATTTCTGGGTTCTAATATGTAGAGGATACTATTCGATTTTTGTTTTGTTTTGATCTATGGCTCATGGGCTCAAAATGACACTATTTTTTCATGGGTTCTAATATATGCATGAATTGGGACTTTTTTGTTTTCAATAACCTTATAAGTGTTGATGGACATAGTACATACGTCGGACTCAAAACCTTTCATGTTTTGCTCTTGAGGACTTGTGTAACTAGCTTCTAACCTTAGTTGTAACTGGGAGGGTGTTCTAGTTGTGATTTGTTGACAATTCATCTTAAACTAAACTGAAATTGTAACTGTTGCTACATCCGGCTTTTTCAATCTTTTTTGAAGGTGCAAGTGTAGTGTTTTATTGGTTGCAAATGGTTAACAGTGCAATTTTATATTTTATTCTCTCTTTTTTGTGCAACTAGCTTTTTTCTGATGTGTATTTTTTTTCAATGGCAATGGTTATAATGAATTTGGAAGGGAATGTATTAGGTTCCTAGGGCAGTGACCCTCCCCGGCGTTCCTCCCGTGTTGCTTCGCATGAGCAGAATGTATCAGGTGCTTAGGGCAGTGACCCCCCGGCGTTCCCCCCGTTTTGCTCCGTCAGAGCCGAAAAGGCTGAATGTATACAAGTCAAAGGGCAGGAAGAAGAGATTAAGGCTCCCCAGTCCACCCTGACCTGATGTTGAGAGTGAAGTGCATGAACGACAGGAAAAAGAGCAAGATCCAGATTTTGATCCTGACACTGATGGTGACGCAGGGAGTGAACAACATGGAGAGGATGATGCCGAGGCTGGCGGCGATGGTGACACTGGTGCTGATGGTGATGGGGATGCAGTGAATGTAGCCAATAAGAAGAGGCCCTGCAAGCAGCCTCCTACAATTCGTTGCTCTCCTTCAAAATTTCATGAACTTCTCAAAGCTCTCCCTGCTGACCTCAAAGATATAGTAAAGGCAAGGGGTTTTGGTGGATTGTTGGGATTCAAACCAACCTGCCTAGATAGGAAGTTGCTCACCTGGCTTATGTTGAGGCTTAACCTAGAAACAATGAAATTAGAGCTTGGTGGTGGTAAAGTGATTGATGTTAATGAGCACACTGTTTGGTGTCTGTTCCAGATACCCAAAGTTGGCGGTGACCCACCTTATATGTCAGACGCTGAAGCTCGTGTTAGGCGGAATGAGTTGGGAGAACAAATCTGTCCCAGTACATACAAAAGGCTGGGTATCAGGATTGCAGATATTGTGGATCGACTGAAGAGCAAGAAGCACGGGGGATTTGGGTCCCAGGGCATTTTTTATGGCTGTATTCCAGTCTCTACTTTTCTCAAACACTGATAGTTGCATCAGGCTTGAGGATGTTATATATACTGAGGATCTGGACAACATTGGCAAGATTAATTGGTGCAAAGCAGTAGTGGACAACCTTAGCAAAGCTGCACGTTTGTATAAAAAGGATTTCGCGGCGAAGGGCGTCCATGCACCTCTCACAGGATGCGGTATTTTTCTTATGGTAAGTTTTTGTTGCATTTACTGGCTTTTGTGACACTAGTAGTTTTCCCCTGGTTGTGTAGTAGTTTCTCCAAAAACACACATTTTGTTCATGGCAAGAGTTGCAAATGGGGTCATGGCACATTAGTAATTGTGTTGTAGTTTTGTTGCAATTGGGTCATGTTTCCAGTAGCAATTGGTCTCCTGTTGATCTTTTCTTATCTAGCATTCTTTATATTTTTGACTTGTAATTTTCTGCAGTAGTTTTTGTTGCATTTACTGGCTTGTTACACTAGTAGTATTTTTTTTCTGGCTGTGCATTTAGTTTCTCAATAGTTGCTAGTGGGGGTCATGGCACCATAGCAACTGTGTAGTAGTTTTTGTTGCAATTGGGTCATGTCTCCAGTAGCATTTGGTCTACTGTTGTTTTATTTTTGTCTATCATCCCTTGTATTTTTTACTAGTATTTTTCTGTAGTAGTTTCCGTTGCATTTTTACTGGCTTGTTACACTAGTAGTAATTTTTTGGTTGTGTAGTAGTTTCTCCAAAACACACATTTTGTTCACGGGGCAAGAATTTGGAACTGGGGTCATGGCACCAGTATCAACTGTTTAGTAGTTTTCTATTGCAATTGGTTCATGTCTCCAGTAGTAATTGAATTGTTCATGTCATCAGTAGCAATTGTGTAGTAGTTTTCTGTTGCAATTGGGTCATGTCTTCAGTAGTAATTGGTGTCCTGTGTGTGTTCTTGTTTTGTCTTTTTTTATACATGCAGATGCTATACGTCGATCACTTGCAGCATGGGCTACAGGTAGACTCGTTCACGCTCCCCCGATGTGCTATTTTGGATAGCAAAATTATCGACAGAATTACAACATTGGATTGCAGGGGAGATGTTCCAGAAGATGCTATTGAATATGGCAACCTCAGGGTAAGATGATGATAATCTGTTTTTTCTTTTTTTTGATTTTTTTTCTTTTTTGCATGTTTTTTATCTAGTATGTGATTTTACATTTCGGATAACCAGTTTCATTCTTTTTTGTTTTTTAAAAACCTGTAGTTGAGAAGCATCGCCGCCACATGTTATACACCCCCCGCTTTTGTCCTAGCTGCTCCTGCTATTGCTGCCCCTCGCCCTGTTCTTGCTCTTGAGGGAGCTTCTTATGCTACTGGTACCTCAGCGGACGTGGCTGGCACACATCATCCCCCTGGCGGGCATGCTGCCATGGAGCTTTAGCCTCCTATTCTACATCAATACCCGAGCTTCCGTACTGCTTTTGGCCAGAGCATTGCTGATGTAGTTGGAAAAAGTAGGAAGTCAAAGGCGCTTAAGATATTGAAGGCTTTTGATGACAGTACTGCCCAGGCCTAGACCTACGTGACCAAGGCTGCTCAGTATATTACTATGGCCAACGATCTAATGGCAAAAAGTCATCATGAGTGCTTCAGTGCTATTTAGAAGCTTCTTGCTGATTCCCATGCTGGTAGGGAAGTTGCTAATGAGCGTAGGAGGGGAAAGAGGAGGAAGAAGAGTAAATATGGAGCATCAGGTAGTTTGTTGCAGTTTTCAACGTATTCACATTGCAATTACTAACATATATATGTGTTGCAATTGTGTGTCATACCAGTTTTGAAATTTTTATTATCAGTTTATTTGCAAGACTAACAAAATTTTGGGTATGCAGCAGCAGCTAAATCAGCTGTTCATGAAGATCAACGCAAAGCAGTAGGTGACGAAGATGTTCTAGAAGAAGAAAATGTTGGAGCAAATTCTGGAGGAGGTACTTTTGTTGCATTTTGTCTTTGTTTCATTTTTCAATTATCACATTATCTGTGTTGCAATTGGGGGGCAGGGGGGCCAACAAGCTTACGTGGGGTGTCTATTTGTTTGGTATGCAGGAGGAGAGACTAGCGGAGGACATATTTTAGATGATGAACCACCACTAGGTTCTCTTTTTTTGTTGCATTTTTGTCTTTTTGTTTTCATGTTGCAATTACAGCCATTATCTGTGTTGCAATTGGGGTGCAGGTGGGCCAACAAGCTTACATTGGGTGTCTATTTTTTTTGGTATGCAGGAGGAGAAACTAGTGGAGCTAGATTTGGCCAAGATGATTTTCATGAAGAAGAATTCAATGGAGATGGATTTGGCCAAGGACGTGATTCAGACCATGATATTGGCCAAGGACCTGAAGGCGGAGATGGAGATGGCCAAGAAGGTGCTGGAAAAGGACCTGAAGGCGAAGACCGAGATGGCCAAGAAGGTGCTGAAAAAGAATCTGAGAAAGGACCTTAAGGCGGAGACCGAGATGGCCAAGAAGGTCTTGACAAAGAATCAATGCAGTGCGGAGGAGAGGGCAAAAAAGATGTTTGGAGAAGGTGAAAATATTGGAGGTAATCCTCGAATACTTATGTTGGAATGGACGAAATCACCATGTAATTTTTTTTGTTATTCTTTTCATATTTTTTGTAATCACCACTAGTATTTTTCTTCCTATGTAGTATCGGGTCATGGCACCAGAGCAACTATGTCGTAGTTTCTGCTTGCAATTGGGTCATGTCTCCAGAGTAATTTTTGGTCTCCCCGTGTTTTGTCTTTTTGTTTTTATATATATGCAGATGCTATACGTCGATCTCTAGCAAAGATGGGTACAGTTATAAGTGTTTTTATCTAGCATCATTTGTATTTTTGACTAGTATTTTTTCTGTAGTAGTTTTTTGTTGCATTTTTTTATTGGCTTTTTTGTTACACTAGTAGTATTTCTTCAAACACACATTTGTTCATGACTAGAGTTGCAAATGTGGGTCATGGCACCAATAGCAACTTTTGTAGTAGTTTACATTGCAATTGGGGTCATGGCACTAGTAGCAACCATGCGCATGAGTTTTCTGTTGCAATTGGGGTCATGTCTCCATGGGAATATGCATTTGCAATGTGGTAGGGTCCTACAACCTTAATTATTCCAGCTTATATTTTCCTTTTTTTTCAAAGTTACAGATCCTCATTCTCGAATTCGTGAACCGATTAACACCGAGTCAAGCGGTGGCAATGTTGATGCCCAGTCATCTCAGATTAGCCCCCCACACACGCCGCCAACACCTAGCACCTAGCAAATGTTGATGATGACCGGAGAAAGGCATATCAAGTAATTCTTTTATATGAATCTCCTCTTTTTGGTTGTATTCATTATGAGTTTTTTTTCTTCTGTTTTGCCATGTTAATTCTTATATACTTTTCTTTTTCATTTACCCCTAGCACCGCTTCCATTGCGTGGTCCTTCAAAGGGGTTGGAGTCCATAATTAACCAGCTAGAAACATCTATGCTTGGTGATCCCTCCACTGACCAGGTGACATGATGATCACTTCATAGTGTAGTAATTCTTGTAGCATCAATATTGTAATTGGATTGTCTTATTGGTTGCAATTTGTATTCCACAGAACATAACCAATGAGATTGGAGGTGCATCCAGGCAACCACAACCACAGCCTGCCAATCCTGAAGTTGAGACACCGAGAAAGGAGGCATCTGATCACATGGAGGATCCCTTGACAATCTCAAGCACCGGCCGCAAAGTTAGCAAATCTGTTGTAAGCTATTTATGACACAAACACACACACAATTATTTGTTTATGCAGGCAGCTTTTTTTTCTCGTGTCTGTTTGCATATATATAGCTTTTTTTCTAATAGTTTGCAGCTCACTATAATTTTCCATTTTTTTCCAAGCCTCTTCGTGGTGGTCGTAAGAAAGCGAAAGCTGTTCGGGCACCTGCCGGGAACAAGAGGTCTCTTGCTCGTATGAAGAAAGAGCAGGAAGCGCGCCGCGCTCAACATGAGAAATATCTGTGTCAGATGCGTGATGAAGCCAATGTAGAGATTGCCATGTTGAATAGCAGTGTCGTTGGTGAGGAAGGGCCCAGCGGAGCTGCATCTGATGCATCTTTTCTAGATGATCCAATTGAAGACATAAATTGCTTAACCCCACCTATCCGGTTGTCTCAAGAGGAACGTGAACAAGGATCACAAGACTTCAATCAGTTTCAAAAGATGATCTTCAAACATGTGGGAGAGCGGTTGAAGAAGGAGCCAAGGAAGTACATATCTCCTTTCCTAATTCCCAACAACCGCCCGAAAGTACCATTGGCAAAGGCTCTAGCTCTGAGGATCAAGATCGCGTCTGATGAGAAGCTAAGAGAGTAATCACCCACATATCATTGTTGCAAACGACATACATTAGTGTTGCAATTAGCTTCCTATCTTCTGATTTTTTGATTTTTTTTGTAACATATTCTATTTCTGCCCACTACACAGGATGGCTCTGATTGATTTCAGCATCTTTTGCTCTTTTGACGGCAATGATCTACTTACCAGTTTTGTGGATGACAAAGATGGTGACTCTTTTGTTCTAGATTTCACTGTTCATTGTCTATGTTATGATGATATTGTCCACAAGGAAAATTCAATCGGATATAGGTTGTTCCTCACCACCGGCTTCTATGTGAGTTTTTACTAAACCCCCATACACACTTTTCTTTTTTGCACATTAGCTGCTGTTTTAATCTTCGCATATTTTGTTTTCTCCAGCACCTGGTAAATGGCATTAACAGTGTCTACATAGATGATGGAAAAACTGAGACTCAAGAATTCACTATATTAAGACAGCACCTTGAGAATGAAGTCGAGCATTATCCTAATTTAACCAGAGCAAAGCTGGTTAGTATCTGATTATTTGATTGGTTTTGCTTTTCTATCTCTTTTTTAATGATTTTTGGAACTGGCCACAACTGATGCATCATACTCAACTGATGTGTAATTAACCAGCAAAGTAGTCCCACTGCAAATGTTAATTAACCTGGTTGCAATTGTGTCACATCCCTTGTTGCAAACGGTGTACAGTAGGTGTAGATAGCAACTATTTTTTGTTTACTTAACTGATGCATCATACTCAACATACGCATGCAGATATTTATTCCAGTATGTGTTGGGAAGCATTATTTTGTTTACTGCATCAATCAAATTCACAATCGGATTGATATCCTGGACTCAATTGACTATTTTTGGGCCGACACTAGCCCTGCATCATGCCACGAGCCCATTTTTGAGAAGATCCCCATCATAAGTGATGTATTCCAAAAGGTCAGCAAGAAAAAATTCCCTCAAATTGAGAAATGGAGTAGGCCATTCGTTGAGGTCCCAAAACAAGGCGGGCCCAGTGATTGCATGTTTTTCCTTTGGAAATATATGGAATTTTGGGATGGCGAGAAGCTGAACATTGACATCAATCCAGTGAGCATTTCCTTCTTTTTTTGCCCCCACATTTTCTTTGTGTTGAAATGTATATATGATCTGCATGTTCTAATATCATTTTCAGCAGTCTCAAATGTCCTTTTTTTCTTTCTTCTTCACTGTGTTTTTAGTTCAAGGGCATGATATACAGGGTAGAGCTCATGCACTACTTGGTGTTTCATACACTGAACCAGGCTGACCTACCTGACGAACTGGATGTTTATAGGATTGGCGGAAGGAAGATACTTTGGGATGCCGAGCAATGATGAACTTTCACGACATGTTGTTTTTGTTTTGTGTGTCATTGATGTTTATCAGCATCATGCACATTGTGTTTTTTCAGTACGATGATATCTATGTATGTTTACACCGTTTGAAAACTATGTGTCATAACTTGCAACTCCTCGAGCACTTTCGTGTTATAACTGGTTCAAAGACATGTTGTAAATTGCAACTCCTCCCCGATGACATCTAAATGATGCGACAAATTTGTTATTAATAACAAGGTTGCATATGTGTCATAACTTGCAATGCTTTTGTGCATATGTTGTACATAATCGTTATATTTCTTCTTATTTATTTAAGTTTGTACTATACCGTGTCCCATCATTTTGCTTACGAATGCATACAACTCGATCAATTAACCGTAAAAACTTAGTTGAGGCTGGAATTGGTTGTCATACTAAGATAATTAACCAGGTTGCAATTAACCATGTTGCAATTCGTAATTAACCAGTTGCAATTCGTCACATATCATGTTGCAAATGGTGTACAATAGGTGTGCAATTTTGTATTAACCTCGAGACTTTTGCCATCATTCTCATTCTATTTTTTGATTTTCCCGAAATTGGTTCTTAAACTAAGAATTAACCAGGTTTGTAGTTAATCAAAGTTGCAAATGGTAATTAACTAGATTGCAAATCTGCGTCACACCCATGTTGCAAAACGGTGTACAATAGGTGTAGAGAGCAACTATTTTTTGCCAAAGATTCTCATTATATTTGATTGATGTTTTCCGAAAACAAAGACAACTAGCAAGTATTCAAAACAAACAAGCATGTGTTTCAAAGATGTAATCATATAGTTTTTAATTTATACACATGTAACCTATAATTTGTAGAGGTTATAATCTACACATGCCACACTATGTGTTCTTACAAACAAGAAAACACAAAGGACTTTTTTTTTTTTTGGTCCAGCACTTTTACTCGTTGCAGTTCACACGCGGAGCTCTCCCCCACACCTCTCAGTTCTTTGAACCTCTTCCTCTTCCAATTTCTTTTTGCGTAGAACTGCTTGGTTGTGTTTTAGCAACTTCAAAGAACATCTACATCACTTTCTTCATGCAGATCCCTCACTATCTTTGGCCGCCTCTTTTCCTTGGAGGCCTAGCATTTGCTTTAGCACTCTTTTTCGTGGAGACGCATTTACTGCTTTGCCTTGCTTGATCGGGGTTTATCGGACATGTCGTGACGTAATGTGAACCCCTTGGACCCCACACCCGCTGCATTCCTTGTTACCATAGTTTTCTTTGTCATATGTGCTTTGACGGATACCATCACGTGGAGGCTCAACTTCATTTTCCTTTTCTTCCCTCTTGCCTTTTGTGCGTGCTACAAGGGGCTCAATCAACAACAATCCATCTTGCAACAACAATACCGATGATGGTCTGTGATCCAGGCCTTCCACCATTATCAAAGTTGTGTTGTTGTCACCACTAATCCGATTCTTGCCGACGCCCCACCGCCAAGCGACCCATTAGGCGTGGTGTCATCATTAGTAGGGTGTCTTTTGTATGCCATCGATTCGATTCTTGACGACCCACTACACCGTGACCCATTCTCCATGCTTCTTGGAAACATTTCAATTCCTGGGATGATCTTGTCCAGCTGCCTATTTGTCTCTTGACAACCACGATCTGACCTACTTCCTGCCCTTTCGAGCTTCATCAACTTAGGTAGCAAGTCGACATCCGGTCTGTTCTTGGCTTGTTCTTGGACCAACCAATTAGCACGCCGTCATGCCTATCCCACGTAACTTCTTGCCTCGCACTATGAGTGTACCTTTTCCGGATGTACTTCTCTAGGATTTTCCTGACCTGCGGGTGGGTGAAGGCTCTTATAATATGCATGCAGAATAGCCCTGTAATTTTTTTTAAAAACAACAGATGCACATGTTAGAAGTTGCAATCATTTGTATGATACATGTTGCAATTGTGTGCCCACGAAGTTGCAATTGGAGCTTTTAACAAATATTTTTTCAGATCCACGCATACCTGTGTGTTCCCATTGTTTGCATTCGCATCTATATTCACCATTGTCCTTATCAAAGAACCACCACGAATTCATATTGTGCCCAAAGAGGCTACCTCCCCTTGTTCATGCTTCACCAACCACCCATTACTCATCTGTGGGTCTGGATCAGGGCGAATGACAAATGCTGTGCTATTATTGTACTGCTTTTTGTACTCTTGGTATACAGGTCTAGTGTACACTCTGCATAGCTGCTCATCAAATTTTGCTTTGCAAGCCCGCACCACCTCAGCCTGCATTTAGCAATCTTTATTTTTTTAGTATGTTTGTCTTTTTTTGCATTTAGAATATGGACTGTGTTGTAACTGGAGAACAGTAACCACTGCAAATGCCATGTGATTTTTTTGGTTTTTCTTTTACCTGTGCATAATGTGTCTCTCCTGTGTCCATGTTGTGGTCAGCGTGCTGGAGTGAGTCTAGCATCCTTCTAGCGAACATGTGCAGGCTAGTGCTCTCACTAACATAGCCATCTTTGAGCACCATGTTCTAGCTCTCCGATCGTTGCGTCGACGTCATCCTACCACAATACATCCCCTTGAAATAAGCAGCTATCCACCTCTCCCTCTTATCCCACAGGGCTCTAATGGCAGGATGATCAGCAATGCCACACTCATCAACTAGCTTCTCCCATTCAACCTCAAATTGCGTCGGGCCTAATGGATAGTTTATCAACGATTCAAGCCTTTCCTTCAAGTTTTTATCCTTGTGCTCCGTGTACAGCTGGTCCAACTCAAACTCCCAAGGCCTTATTATGTGCCAGCGACAGTTTATGTGTTGAGACTTGAAAAACACCAACTCAATTGCAACTTTCATTGCTGGATCTTCGTCTGATAAAAGATAGAAAACAGGGGGGAAACAGGATCAGCAACACACACAGTGGCATTTTGCTGCAGCAACTATACAATTTTTTAAGGTTGCAATCAGTGTTTTTAGAAAAGAAGATAAGGCTCACCCGTCAGGATAACATGAGGTTCCTGTCCACCCATGCAACTCTTGAACGTCTCAAACAACCATTTGAATGATCCAATCGATTCATCACCAATCAGAGCTTGTCCGAAGGTCACGTTCTTGAGGTTATTGTTGGCTCCAACAAACATCGCCAGCGGCATCTTCTTGCTATCGGTTTTATGTGTCGTATCAAAGGTGATGGCGTCTCCAAAATCTTTGTATTCAGCTCTACGGCTTGCATGACTCGCAATATGTTTTTGATCACTCCAGTCTTTGGATCTACATCCACATCCCAGTAGAAATATTCGTTGTTCTCCTTGCATTCTCTGAAGAATTGCAGCAGCTTGTTAAGATCATCTTCTCTTTCCTCCCTAGCCTTCGCAGCCTTCCCCGTGAACATTTAAAAAATATAGGGCGCTTTTTGTTAGAAAAAGTTCAGTCACATGTTTTTTGCAATTCAGATATGTGACATCTTGCAATTCGATATGTGACATGTTGCAATTCGGTGAAAAAAAATTCAGCACGTACATATTCTTTATGTCCTTCTCTGTAAAACCCCACATATGGCGACCATCATACAGATCCGCCATCACATTCAATGTTTTGATGTGGAACTCCGTTCCTTGTCATTATGTTAAATAAGTCACTCATGCCTTCGCCATGTTCTTGTCGCGGCGTATGTATCCTGTCATCCCGGAGATGGCTCAAGTTTGTGGTTGTGGGCTTCACGCACATGGTCAAAGAACCGTAAATTATGCTTCCCATCCTTCTTAACTTTCACATAAGCCGGGCAGCCGCATCTTCTCGATCCCTTTTACTGCTTTTTGCTTCTTCTTCTTTATTTTTGCTCTCATGTTTCCCTTCCCTGTTGCGCAGACCCAATGATTCGTCTCCTTGCTTGTTCTCGCTATCCTCAAATTGAACCCAACCGACTTTGCATAATCTTTGTAAAATATGTAAGCATCATTTTTGTAGAGAATTGATGCCTCACTCTTGGCACTAACACAATTGGTATAGTTGATTCCCGACAAAAAGAAAACATACAAAACATGTGTGATATTTTTTTTTTTCAAAATAAAATGATGCAAACTCACTTTGGAAAATTTTCTCATTGCAATTACTACCATGTCTCTGTTGCAATTTATACCACATCCTAGTTGCAATCAGTTGCAATTTCTTTTTATCGAGATCCATGGAAAAGCCAAACACAGGTGATTCAGTTTAAAACTCAAAGCCATGTGTTGCAATTACTACCACATCTCTCATTGCAATTACAACCAAATCTCTATTGCAATTAGTTGCATTTTTTCTAGATCCATGGGAAAAGTCGGTGACAGGTTATTCAGTTTAATCCCAAAGTCGTATGTCGTAATTACTACGAAAAGTCGTGTAGCAATTAGTTGCACCCAAACACAAATCACAGGTGATTCAAGCATTCAACTCACAGTGCAAAGATAAGGGAGGTCAAGTGCTTTTTTTTTACCGGGTAGAACAAATTGGTTGGCATCTGGAGTCACCATGTCCCCTGGAGCCAATGTCGCCGCGGGCGGCGTGAGTGTCGTCGTATGGTGGAGGGATCGCTTGTAATTGCTGTTATCGGGGAAGCATGGGTGTCGACGACGGTGGAGGCTCTCTCCGATGTGCTCGAATCAACGCAATGACCCTCTCCCGATGCCGCTTGTGGATCACGCAGGCGAGTGGCCCACCCTCGACGGCGATGGCGGCGGCGTTAGCCCCATCTCGATCTTTGGGGCGGACGCTGGAGGCGGCTTTCATGGCGGCGTGAAGCGAGAGCACACGCCCCCTCAAAGGCGCTCCGCCGGCAGCGGCGACGCCTCTACTGCGAGAGAGGGGGGCGTGGGGTGGGATGCATTTTTTCCTCCTCAGGCGATCCCTTTTTTCTGTTTCTGTTGTATTTCTTACTTGCCGTTCAAGACATCCCGTGCACACGCATATATGTTGCAACCGGAACAAAATCGAAGTTGCAATCACAAGACACACGGCGTTGCAATTGGCGCTCGATTCGGACGAATCGGATGCGCACGGCCCATTTTTTGCAGGGAGGCGAGCGGCCCACGTGCTGGCGGCTGCGCGCGGGTGGATGCGGGACCGCCTAGAATGGGCACGGCCTGTTTTTGTCGGGCGCGGGGGCGGGAGGTGTTTTTGTGGTCTGTGCAATTGCTATATTAATTGCACATTGTTGCATTTTAGCCTCGCCGTATATATATATATATATATATATATATATATATATATATATATATATATATATATATATATATATATATATATATATATATATATATATAAACTGAATCATGTGGGTTCCTCTTCCCTCCTCATCCGATCGTGACAACTGACAGGAGGCCTAGCAAACCCAGTCAACATCGCCTTTTGTTATGACTCAATGGCCCCTATTCGGCTTACCCTATATTTAGTTTGTTTGATTTTTTTTTCAGCCGAATAGTGTTTTTCTCTCACAACGATTCAGCCGGAATAATATTTTTCAACCAATTTTAGCTAAGTTTCAGACCAGCGAACGGAGTCATTAATTAGGTCATCTCCGTCATTATTATATCATTATAGGATGCCGACTAGGACCCAAACTTGACCGTGACTCCCACGAGCTGTATGCAATACTAATGCAAAGAAGCTGATAGTTGGACCGAGAGGACAAATTTGTTTTTCCTTTTCTTTTTTAGTTTTGAATGGAGAGAGGGTTCAAGTATTTCTTCGTAAATAATCCTAGTCTTTATCACAAATGGCCGCGTTTGTGGTGCGCAACGTATGATATCGTCATCACTTTGCTTTTTGTTTCAGAAAAGGAAATAACCCTTCGCTTCTCTCTCGTGTGAACTGAGGATTTCTTAAATATCAGAGTTAATTTTCTTCTTGTCATGAGATCAAATAACCTGTAGGCTCAAAAATTCTGCAAATAGATTTATCATTAAATAATAAAATTCGGTAATGATGAACTCCACGCCCCTTCAATCCGGTGTGCTTGTCAATATCATATGATGATATGATATACTCCTATATACTAATATGAAATAATAATAATAATAATAATAATCCATAGTCCTATTATTATGCGTTTACTTTTCCATCAATGACTCTGGTGGGCTTACTACGTCTCCTTGATCAGCTTTGTGGATTGTCAGAAGAATTTGCGAACTTGATTATAATAATTTGAACTATGAATTATAATAGTCTAGGTTACTTGGGTTCCTAGATTATAATTATTGTATTATTATCCATTCTCCTATAATTTTATATTAGTCGGTTTGAGATAGATTATAGGATTCAATACCATGTTGATTGAATTATTCTAACCTAACTCACAATCATCTAGAGATTTTTTTTATTTTTATATAAATAAATGACATCCAAATAGACATGTCATTATTATTCATAGTTGCACATCACATCACAGTCCCCCACGGCGAGGAGCGGCACCACAGGTTGGCAGGTAAGTACTCATCTGTTCCAAAATATCTGTTGTTTTTATTTTTTGAGAAACAACTTTGACAAAATATATATTAAAAAATATTAATATTTATGATACATAATCGGTATCATTAGAAAGATCTTGGAAACTAGTTTTTTTAATAAATTTATTTAAAGATATAAATATTATGTCTATTTTCTACAAATCAAATTAAATTTATGGCACGGAAATCAAAAGGGACATAATAGTAGGTATCACATCACAGTCATCTAGAGTTGTCATGGAAATTCATTGCGAGAATAGGGAGGAGGTAGGTAGACTTCGTCGGAGAGTACAAAATGAACAATTTTTTTTGATACAATGTTAAAATTTTGTTTAGCAAATCAGTGTGTGGCTTAGATTAGAACTTGTGAAAAATGTAAAGATCGAAAAAATTATCCTTCGATTCTATGTTATATTCATATAGATATCCTTATGTATTAAACTTGAGATTTTGCATGCAAATGGAACATGACATGACCTAGAGCTGTTCAAATTTCGAAAAAAATATTGGCACTTGATCTTAGTCACCTGTGCTACCTTTTTTGTTTTAGTGGGGAAGAGAGTTTTATTGAATCAAGGAAAGTATTTACGGATCAGAGACTGAATGTTCTCTGGAACGACCGACACAAAGGCGGCTCCAACTACTTCTAATGGCTAATAATTGCACGGCGCCAACTCGTGCAGAGGAAAAAAAAAAGTCAAGCATCACTGACGAACCTATATACATTCATCTTATTTCCTGATGTTATTTTCTTATACAAAGAAAAATATAGAATAAAGTGCTTGACCGGTTCTTAAACTTGTGCTGGTATGTCATACTGGTCTCCGTACTCAGAAAATATATCATTTGTCCTTAGACTTATCAAGGTGTGTCACGTTGGTTCCTCGCTCGGACCGTCGAAGTGCGTCGTTTTAGTCTCTAAGTGTGTTATTTTGGTAATTAAACTTGGCAAGCTATGGTCCCGTTCGCTAGGAGAAATCTGGAGGAATTTTGATGAATCTGGAGAAATATGTGAGAGGAATCAGTCGATTACAGTGTTTTTTTCCTTTGGCCACAGTGCTTTTTAGCACCAGCCGAACGAGGCCTATGTCATGCGGGCTCTCTTGTACTCTCAAAGTGCATCATTTTTTGTCTCAAAGCACACCATTTTTGTCCTTAAACAAATCAAGGTGTGTCATGCTAGTCCGTTTCAGCTCTTAATCTTTGTTCGAGTCTAAGTGGTCATCCAAACAGGTCTAGACCCGTGCCCAAGTGCTGATGTGGCATGCTGAATGTGTGCTCATATATGAAGCTAACATGCGGTCCTCCAAACATGAAATTTATTTTTTTAACTTATTTTTTTAAAATAGAATAAAAACCTATTTATGGCTTAAATGGATTTTAAAAACCATTTTTAATAGAATAAAGTTATATTAATCCAATTAGAATGAAAACAAACCCCTAGGAAAATTAATTTCAATAAATTTATAAAGATGATTTTTATTTAGTTAAATTGAAAACAACTTAACTAAATAAAATGAGTGATTTTAATATCTTATCCAAAATTTTGTTATATTTTGTTATGTTGTTTGCAATTTAATTAAATGAAAAGTTTCTTTATTAACTTTTAAAATAATTTTCCTAGGGATGCCGCTTTCATTCTGGTTGCATTATTTTTATTGTGTGGAAAATAAATTTAAATTTTTGTTTAATCCATGTGTAGATTTTCTACTCTATTTTAATTAATTTGATGTTTCAAAAATTCATTTTAAGTTTGGATGACCACATGTTGGGACCATGTCAGCATACATTTAGGATGCCACATTGGCACGGTCCCAGACTCGTTTGGATGTCTACCGAGACCCAAACAGAGATTAAGAACTAAAATGATGCAATTTAAAAGTACGAGGATTGGCATGGCACTTCTTGACAAGATTAAGGATCATAATGATACACTTTGTGAGTATGAGGACTGGTATGATATATCTTGATAGGTTTAAGGACTAAAATAAGACACTGTGAGTACGAGGACTAACACGACACACCCACACAAGTTTAAAGAACTGGCCATGCACTTTACTCAAAAATCTATGTTTAATTTATCAGTGGCAGACTAGCAGCGTACTCCCCTCGGTTCCATGGCTAGGCCGATAGATCAGCCCGACCGGTAGTGAAGCCAACAACAGGTGGATCAGGAGGTGTGGTTGAGGTTGATGAAACTCATGAAAGTGTGTTCATGTACGTTTTAAGTTTATTATAGAGTTGATAAGCTGCCACAGTTACAAAATAGGCTTTCATGTGCCTAGTGTGAGAAAAGAGATAAGAAATACATTTTGATGTAACAACTACCTCGGTGAACTAGAAAGAAGGTGGGGATAATGCTTCAAGATATAACTTTCTTGCTCCCACGTTGCTTCGTCCTCTGAGTGATTTTGCCACTGAACTTTATAGAACTTCACCACACTGTTTCTTTTTCGTCCAAGATCTTGACAGGATGCTCAATATAAGACAAGTCGGGCTGGAGGGGAAGTGTCGGGTTCATAAACCCGGGGTCCCTCGGGGACCGGCTTCGACGCCTGGGCTCGGCCTAGGAGAACAGCCTATAGCTCATGGGCCGGCCCGAAAAGTCTAAAAAAACAACCGTCCGGAAGGTCCACCGAAAGAACGAACGCCCGCTCGACAACTTCTTCGGCCCACCTCTCCGACCGGAGCGCTCGCCTCGGGCGCCGATGGCCTCCAGGCAGACTCTCCGATCGGAAGGCTTGGCCCAAAATGCTGCTTCCTACTCCGACCCCGCGTCTTCGACTGGAGTCTTGTAGGAAGCCTGCTTACCGCTCTTCTCCGACTGGCACGGCTAGTACCGACTGGAGCCATCCGACCGGGGATTCCCACTCGGAAGGGACCAAGGGTGAATGGTGAAAGCAGCGCAGAAAGTCAAAACAC
Source organism: Miscanthus lutarioriparius (assembly GCA_904845875.1). Lineage (NCBI taxonomy): Eukaryota > Viridiplantae > Streptophyta > Magnoliopsida > Poales > Poaceae > Miscanthus > Miscanthus lutarioriparius. The sequence goes on from CAJGYO010000003.1 coordinate 22,284,043, forward strand.
GGTACCAGGATCATACCCTATACGCCTGCGGAAACAGTGCTCCACAACCGACCTGACACAAACAGTATGGGAGGTACCGACATTTGTGTCTACAGTATTGTAGGCACCGACATTTATGTCTACAGTATTATAGACGCCGTTGGGGCTCCCGTATGGCAAAAATGCCCCCACATGCCTCTGGGCATCGATAGTGGGCATCATAATTCACCATACCTGGTACACATGGTGGGGCTCCTCATATACTAACAGCATTTCGTAGGTACCGACGTCCACCCTTCCTGAAGAAGCCAACGCAGCCCCCCATGTGCACCTGACATTCTACAGCGACATCAACAGTGTTATGCGTGCCAACCATCATCACTACCCTCATTCGGCGTGGGCAACAAGACTTAGAAACACCCGTACTCTCTCCCTCTCACCTGTAAAGCCAGCCCCTTTATCTATAAAAGGGGATGCGCTCCCTCCAACAAAGGAGATCGATTTCCCAGAGGTCCACTTCTTCAAGCTCAGGCTCACTAGATCGATAGCTCAGAAACCCCTCAAGCACACGCTTGAACACCTAGCTCATAGCGGAGTTCCGGTCGCCCTCGGCCCTTTCGGTCGGACCCGATGGGGCCACTCGTACACCCCTCATTTCTCCTTCTTATTTGTAACCCCACTACAGACTTCGAGCTCCTGGGCTCAGGAATAAAGTCACCAACATACCCACACTGGACGTAGGGCACGTTGCCTGAACCAGTCTAAATCCTATGTCATTGAGTGCTAGGCCACCTCCGATCACAACGTACAGCAAAACTACAAATATTCACTAGTTGGTCACTTTCTGTACCGACAGTTGGTGCCATCCGTGGGGAAGACGCTGTACGTTCAACACTTTTTGGTCATCGGATGGCCCATTTTTCCGCCACCCCCACCGTGGCGGGCTCGGGCGATACGATTCACCTCGGCTCACTAGAGTATCTCACACTCTCGCCTGCGGGGATGCGGGTTCCACTCGTTTTCGAGCCACCCCAGGCCTTCCTCTTTGGAAGCCTGGACTTCGTCGCCGACCGGCTCGGCGTACTCCACCTCCGTGAGGAGACTCGCAACCCGGCACCCGTCGGAGTGATGTTCTCCGTCGACTCCGGGATGCGCGACCTCAACGGCGCGACATCTGCACTTCATTCCGAGCAAACTCTCTGCTCAAACCCCACTGTAAGTAATATACGTACCTTTATTCGCCCTTTATTTACTACCTCCCACCAATCGTCCGGAGGGACCGCACAACCCACGCCACGAACACCGTACGTTCGGTTCCCCTACGGCCTCGTGTCCTCCGAGGACGCTTACGCTCGGGGGCTCCGAAGAACGCTGGCGCCATCCCCCCTCATGTCCGAATTCGTAGGAATGGTAGGCTCTGCTCCTGCCGCCTCCCACGAACTCCCAGATAACGAGGGCGAGAGCGATGGTTCCAGCATCGGTGATGTGGCGTCCCGCCACCATCCGTCCCGAGAATGCGCCATGGTGGATCATCCAGCACAACCACCGGTGGTTGCTGAGTCCGCGCAAACTCACACCCCTCTGGACACGCGTGCGGAGGCCCTCGCGTCTGCGCAAGCGCACGTCGAGGAACTACGACAATGATGACAGAACCCGCCACTTGCGCTGGCACGATCACCGCGGCACGTTGCGCCCCATGCGCATGGCCCGGCGGGTGGTGCCCAGGGACGCGCTCGACAGGTCCAGCGCGACATTTTGAACGAGGGAAACGACGTCCCACAATTCGCCCGAGCCGGCCAGAACATCGCTGCCGCGGCAATGCTCCTGCGCGGTGTTTCTGAGCCCGTCAACCCCTAGGAACAAGCCATCTACCGAAACCTCTAGGTTCTAGTAGAGGCCACCGCCGTCTAGTAGGCGAAAAGCTCCGCGTCGCGACTCTGACCCACGCCCTCTCTCCCCACCGAGGGTACAGGGACGCGCCAACCGAATCGCTCCGTGCGCTTGCCGCCACAGCCATTAGGCTCAGCTCGGGGTGCGGCAGCCGCGCCATGGTCCGATCGGGCGCCTGCTCCACACCGACTGCCGGCACGCGAGCGGCCCAACCCGCACCAGGACGCTCGTAGCGTCATCAGTGACCGGCATCGGGCCCGACGCGGCAACAACAACCGCCACACAGCGGCGGGCGACACAGATCCCAGCCAAACCATTGAGGGAAGCGATGAAACATGCCTCGGGCGTGGTCGCCGGCCGGACGACCAGAGCCCCAGCCCCGAGGGTCCGGGGCCACGGGCCTTCAGCCGGCGCATCCGGAGGGCACCGTTCCCACAGCGTTTCCGAGCTCCCTCCAACATCACCAAATACACCGGGGAGACAAACCCAGGCATTTGGCTCGAAGACTTCCGGCTCGCTTGTCGAGCCGGAGGAGTGGACGACGACTATTTCATCATCCAATACCTTCCCATTTGTGTGGGGGAACATGTTCGGACATGGCTTGAATTCCTTCCACACGACAGCATCCGTGACTAGGCGGACCTCAAGAGGGTCTTCGTCGGGAATTTCCAGGGGACGTACGTCCGCCCAGGGAACTCCTGGGACCTCAAGAGCTGTCAGTAGGAGCCCAGCAAGTCCCTGTAGGATTACATCCATAGGTTCTCTCAACGATGCAACTCCCTCCCTGATGTCGTTGACGTGGACGTCATCAGCGCATTCCTTTCTGGGACTAACTGTGAGTCCCTGATCCACAAGCTTGGCTGCCTAAAACCCCGCACCACCCGCGATCTGCTCGACGTTGCCACTAACCACGCCTCCGGCGAGGAGGCAGTCGGAGCGGTCTTCAACGAAGGCCGGGACCAAGGCAAGCCCAAGCGCACGGATCTAGACGAAGGCCCCTCCACTCAGAGGGGCAAGAAGAACAAGAAGGATCGGCACCGGTTAGACAACGCCGCGCTGGTTGCCACGGCTGATCGCATGCCCAGGTAGCCCCAACAGGGACTGTCTGACCACTTCAACAAACTCATGGATGGCCCATGCCCAAACCACACCTACCCCGTCAAACTCCTCTACAAGGAGTGCGAGCCCCTCAAACGCTTCCTCCGACAGGCTGGCGGGCCAAAGGAGGAAGACGGCAAGGACCCGGCAGCCAAGAGAGGAGGCGCGACAGGCAAGGACGGAGACGGTTTCCCCGAGCTCGAGGAGTGCATCATGATCTTCGGAGGGTCCGACGCCATCTGGAATAAACACCAGCACAAGGTACGCTACAGGGAGGCGTGTGCCACCGAGACGGCTGTCCCCTCCTTCCTCAGCTGGTCGGAGTCCCCGATCACCTTTGATCAGAGGGACCATCCCTCCTACATCGCAAGACCAGGACGCTACCTGCTCATCGTTGACCCCATCATCCACAAGAAGTGCCTCACCAAGGTGCTGATGGATGGAGGGAGCGGCCTCAACATCCTTTACATCGACACCCTCGACGCCATGCGCATCCCCCGGTTGGAGCTCTGACCGGCGGGCTCCCCCTTCCACGGGGTGATCCCGGGAGCATAGGCGTACCCGCTCGGACAGATTGATCTGCCCGTCACGTTCGGCAGCCGGACCAACTTCCGCTCGGAGGTCCTCACCTTTGAAGTGGTGGACTTTCCAGGGTCCTACCACGCCATCTTAGGGCGGCCATGCTACGCAAGATTCATGGCGATCCCCAACTACACCTACCTCAAGCTGAAGATGTCGGGGCCAAACGGCATCATCACCGTGAGTAGTGCCTTCTCTCACGCCTTCGCGTGCGACCGCGAGCACTATGAGCTCGCCACCGCGGTCGTCAACTCATCCGAGCTCCTGCAGCTCGGGGAGTCATCAACCCCAGCAGTCCCAGACTGCAACAAACCGACCTCCATGGTGGCCTTCCGCCCGCTCGAGAAAACCAAGGCGGTGGGTGTCGACCCCACCGACCCAGCCAAAATAGTGCAAATCGGGACCCAGCTCCCAGCCAAATAGGAATGCGAGCTCGTCGCCTTCCTGCGCGACAATCGTGATGTCTTCACATGGCAGCCCTCTGACATGCCGGGGATACCACGGGGGGTCGTCGAGCACGCAACTACACCTTATCTAGGGCTCGAAGCCCGCCAAGCAACGCCTGCGTCGTTTTGACGACGAGAGGCGTAGGGCCATAGGCGAAGAGATCGCCAAGCTCCTGGTAGCCGGATTCATCAGGGAGGTTTTCCACTCCGTCTGGCTCGCCAATCCCGTCCTTGTTAGAAAAAAGACCGGGAAGTGGAGAATGTGTGTCGATTACACCGGACTTAATAAAGCGTGTCCAAAGGATCACTTTCCTTTACCACGCATAGACTAGATAATTGACTCCACCTTGGGTTGCGAGATCCTCTCCTTTCTGGATGCCTATACAGGCTATCACCAGATCACGATGAAAGATTCTGATCAGCTCGCAACCTCATTTATCACCCCATATGGTTCGTACTGCTACGTGACCATGCCTTTTGGTCTGAAGAACGCTGGCGCCACCTACCAAAGGTGTATGCAGCAATGCTTCGCCGACCAAATCGACCCGCCTGATCAGCCTGATCAGACCGAACGGCCGAAACCAACAATCGCCATCTATGTTGACGACATAGTGGTCAAAACAGCCCGAGCGAGCAACCTGATCGCAAACTTGGCCGCGACGTTCGCAAACCTTCGAAGGTTCAACATCAAACTGAATCCTGAAAAGTGTGTTTTCGGGGTTCTGAAGGGGAAACTTCTTGGATACATCATATCCGAGCGTGGCATCGAGGCCAACCCCGAAAAGATCATGGCCATCTCCAACATGGGCCCTATACGCAACGTGAGGGGCGTACAAAGGCTCACTGGCTGCCTGGCGGCCTTAAGCCGTTTCATCTTCTGGCTCGGTGAACAGGGGATGCCACTCTACAAGCCCCTCAAAAAGACGGACGCCTTCGTCTGGACTGAGGAAGCCCAGCAGGCTCTCGAAAGCCTCAAAACGTCCCTGACATCAGCCCCGATCCTCATCGCTCCTAAACGGGGAGAACCCCTCCTCCTCTATGTCGCGGCAAGTAACCATGTGGTGAGTGTCGCCCTGGTCATCAAAAGGGAGGAACCAGGACACCAGCTCAAGGTACAGCGACCCGTATACTTCATCGGAGAAGTACTTACCGACCCCAAGGTCTGGTACCCCTAGGTGCAGAAACTCCTATATGCCGTGCTGATGGCCACTAGGAAGCTCCTACACTACTTCACTGACCACGAGGTCACAGTCGTCACTTTGTATCCACTCGGAGACATCATCCGCAACCGCGACGCCGCGGGACGAATCTCTAAGTGGGCCCTTGAACTCATAGGCCATGACATCAGGTATACCCCCCGCACCGCAATTAAGTCCTAAGCTCTCACGGACTTTGTCGCCGAGTGGACGGAGGTCCAGCTATCGACCCCGGATGTCTCCCACGAGTACTGGACAATGTACTTCGACGGGTCCGTAATGGCCACAGGCTCGGGGGCTGGAGTGGTTCTTATCTCCCCACACGGGAGTAGGCTCCGCTACGCCATCCGCCTCCACTTCTCGGCTTCAAATAGTGCCACGGAATACGAGGCGCTTATCAACGGACTACGCATCGCCATTGAATTCGGGGCTACGCGACTCTACGCCCGCGGCGACTCGGAACTAGTCGTTGATCAGGTCATGAAGGAGTCCTCCGGCAAACGCCCCCTCATGACAGCATACTGCCAAGAGGTGCGCAAGCTCGAGGACAAATTCCAGGGAATCGAACTGCATCACGTCCCGCGAAGGGACAACGACGCCGCCGATTTCCTTGCAAAACTAGCCGCCAGGCAGGATCCATCCCCGAGCGGGGTCTTCATCAACGACGTCCATGAGTCATCCGCCCACATCTCGGAAGGTCCAGACCAGACACGCCCCAATGGCCAGCTGGTGCTCAGATGCTCCGACCTCGGCGCCCGGTCGGCGCTCGAGGGCTCCGACCTCGATGCCAAGCCAGCGCTCGGGGGGTCCGATCCCGGTACCTCTATGACGATGTCACCCGCGGACATCGCCGTATTGACACTCGATCAAACCGACTGGCGAGCACCACTGCTCGCCTACCTCCTCGAGGAGGTTCTCCCACCTGAAAGAACTGAAGCCCGATGAATCGCTCGACGCGCCAAGACCTTCGTCGCGCTCGGTAGCGAACTCTACAAACGGAGTCCGTCGGGAGTGCTCATGAAGTGCGTCCCCACCAGCCGGGGAAAGCAGATCCTCCTCGAGTGTAACAACCCGAGTTTTTGGAGAAGCCAAAAATACGAACTTATTTTATTTTATTTTATTTTTCCTGCAATAAGTGAAACATGTAATTGCTAGGTCAAACACGAGTCCAACTCGCTAACAAGACATTGCATACATGTAGATGGTTTGTAGGTGATTGCCGGAGTTTTCAAGTTGTCCTGTGTTTGAGCCTTGATTATTGTTGGAGAGCACAACCCATAGCAACTTCCTTGGGATCCTCGCGGGATTATTTCGAGTCTTCCGTGAATCTCTCTATAATTCCGAACCCCACTAGAACCGAGACTTGCCATTTATATTTGTGCCAACCATTGGACCGGAGTCCCTAGACCTGTAGTAGACCCTAGTGGACCCCACCTGAGTGAACACGTGATAGGCGACACATATATACCAACCTAGAGCACTCAGAAGTAAATATAATGGAGCAAGAAATAGAAAAGAAATTGGAAGAGGGGAGGTAAATAGGGAAGCCATTTCGGCCCAAGGCGCCAGCAGGCCCAGCTCACCACTCCTCCCTTCTGGCCCGCTCACGCACGCGCGGCCTGCTTGGCCCAGCACTCCCTTCCCCCTTCTTTCTGCTGTCCTAGCCGCAAATTGCCCACACCGAGCCCCCAACTCGGCCCAGCCTGGCCTCCAGCCTTTGGCCCACGCGGGCAGCAGCAGCGGCCCAACAACGCCGAGACGGCCCAGCCGGGAGCCGCTCTTCCCTTTTTCTTGGTCACCGCCAGTTGGGACCCCATTGTCATCATTGTCCTCGCGCCTTCACCCCCTTTTCACGTCCGAGTCGGGATAGGGGAGGTGGAATCTCCATCACCAGCCGTTCTCTTCACGTCGGTTGACAGCGAACGCGTGGATGCGATGCCACATCGCCTATCCACACTGCTACCGCCCCCAACTGGAGCCATCTGTGCCATGACGCCATCGCTGTGGCCCGCGCCCTTGCAACCACCTCTGGCACCCTCGTACGAAGCCTGGGCAGGTTGTTGCGCCAAAACAAAGGCGCCAAGGCAACCCACGACCGCGCCATGACCTTAACCCTAGCATAAGCGCACTGATCGCCTCCACGTGGCCCTAAGCCCCCTTCCTGCTGTTCACCTCGCCATGATCACCACCACCCTATAAGTAGGCACCACTGTGGTGCCCTAGCCGTATCCCATCACCTCGCCGACTGCCCTAGTGGCCACCACTTTCCGTCACGACCAAGAGAAGGAGGGGAAGGAGGGAGAAGGGGGGGGGTAGTGAAGAGAGGGTTCTACCAGAGCCGCCAAAGAGGAGCCACGGGAACGGAAGGCGATGACCCGATTGGCTACAGTGGAGTAGCTGCACGGCACGGCACGGCCTCACCTCAACACTACCTTGACTCGCCCTGCATCGATATCCCTTCACCATCGCCACCTACGGTGAGCCCCAGCACCCTCCCGGCTCTCTACCATAGTGTTCGCGGGCATCCCTTCACCGTCTCCGTACCGGGAACGAGCAAGAGGAGGCCCTGACCCCTGTACCCTGCCTACACACATGCACGCACACCTACCGCCCCAACCACGGACCGCACTGCGCATCGAGGGCCTAGGAATGCTAGAGGGGCGACGCATTGCGGAGCATGCCCGCCATGGCTAGAGCTCACCATGGCGAGGTTCTGTTCTTGCCGCGTCTGGCCGGTAGAAGTGAGAAAAGGGGGGCTATCTGTTCGCCTTGGCAAGGGACGCGCCGCGCACAGCAAGATGGAGGAAGAGAGCCATGTGAGGGAGCTGCTCGCGTTTACCTTGTTGGTGGAGCCGCGCTCCAGAGCGCCGTCGTGCCGAGTGCGATCCCAATCGCATGGCCACCTCGCTGGGCAAGGGCGGGCCGAGAAGTCTTCGGTTGAGCCTAAGAACGCTGCTGAGGAGCCGCCGTGGCTAGAGAACGGCCGCTCACCACCGGTGGGCGTGCCACCGCATGAAGGAAGCAAGGGGAGGGGCCGAGACAGTAGTTTAGTGCACCATGTACACCATGAACCAAGAGGAAGAAGGAGAAGGTGAACGCGGTCCACCACGGACCCGCTCTATGGTCCATAGACCCACACCGCGTGGTCCACCATGGACCAGCACCACATGGACCGACCCGCTAAGGGCCCAGACCAAGCCATGTGGATGGCCTCCCCGCGCGACACGTGTCCGGGCCGGCCTGGCCCAAATCCAGCCCCGTCTAGGCCCACCAAAGCCTAGTCGAGACCCAACCAGGTTGACTATTGATCGATCAACGTTGACTGTTGACCTGGCCCCACATGTCAGCGGCACAGAGACTCTGGACCCACACGTCAGTAAGTGACGTCATGCTGATGTCATAACGACGTCATGCGGGTCCCACCTGTCAGTGACCAACCGAGATGATGACGTCATGCTGACGTCAGCGGGACCCACCTGTCAGCCACGGTTTAGCCCTGATGACGCCGACGTCAGCATGCCACGTGGACCAGTCACTGTGTGACACGTGTCAGCCCTGAAATAATCAGCCTTTATTATTTTTAGAAATGAATTTAATCTTTGGAAAATCATAGAAAATTCATACGACCTCAGAAAAATGTGAAACTAGTTCCCACATTTTTCTAAAATTGAGCCCTACGATGTGGACCAACCCTTAAGTACTTCTGACCCCTCAAAATTGAAGAGCCCACTCTTTGCTTGCGCTCACACCGTTCGCGCAAGACACGTACGATGCCCTGGAATGCCACCATATGGTTCCAAGCACCCCTTGACCATGAACCATGACTAAGCCACTGACTCGACGCTCTTAGCCATGCCCGGCCAAGCTATAGCCAGCCCCTGGCCAACCTTAGCCACTTGTAGCCAGCCGCAGCCAGCCACAGCGAGCCATAGCAAGCCACAGCTAGCCACAGCAGGCCGTAGCTGGCCTCAGCTGGCCAGATGAAGCCACACCCTCCAGGACAAGTTACAACAGCCCTTGGCCCTCCACATCTTTGCCGTGAAGTCAAATCCTAGTCGAACGCCATTTCCGACACCGACGAAAGCTCCTTCCTGCTCATTCCTATACTCGTTCGTACACTTTCAATATGTGATCTTGATCTATCTATACCTGTCTGCATCGTGCCCTTGTGCAGGTCTACCCATTCCCCTCGCTATGGATTTGTGCTACTCCATTCATGTGGCCACGTCTTAGCTCTTATGTTGGGTTGTCAGGGATTCTTGTTCTTATGTTATGTTTGTTTGCCTAAGGACCGTGCCTTCAAGCCGGTCGAGGGATCGTACCTCGTTCGACCATTTCGGTAGTGGGTTCGCTCCACCATGGCCGTAATGGCGAGCGTAACTTGCACCCTCGCTTTTAGTTGTCTCCGACATACTACAATTATTAGTAATCCGATTCAGCCCTAGGACTTGGCCATTGTGGACAGAACATTGGTGCAGATATCACCCGCACACAATAAGCCCTTTGTGGCCTAACTTAGTGGACGAGTCGGGATATGATGATTGTAGAAGATGGATGCCAACTCGTGTGGGATAAGCTCATGGCCGCGAGTCCCCTCGCCATGACCATCGGGCTCTACCTCTTTTCACCTGTGTTTATCCTAGCCACCTTATATGATTGCACCACCTTGACCATAGCATTCCTTCGGATCCAAGCGGCGACAACCGCACTGCTGCGAACTGAGGGAATAGCAATGTGCCAATAGTTGCACGGCCATGATGCCCCATGAGTTGGTTTGGATCGTGGGACTGTATCTCTTCTCTCCAACCTTCGTCCGTTCCATGACAAGTTGGTCGAAAGAGTACAGATTCCATTCTTCTCTCTCTCTGGTTCTCAATCCTCGTCAATCCAGTGGGATGTGGATTGAGCCCCTTGCTTGTTTGGTGTTTAATGCGCTCTTGATTCCATTCCTTGATTTTCGTCGGCTTCTAGGGCGAGTGGATCAAAGGAAGGCGAATCTCGTGTTTTTCTCTTTTGGTTCTTTCGTGCTCAAACCCCCGTATGCTTGTACCTTGTATGACCATCGCATTTCTTTGATTCCTGTGGTGACAACCGCACCACTATGAATTAGAGAGATGTCTTGGTGCCAGTGCACCTAAGTCGGGTACCCTACGAGTGGTTTGCGCACTTGGTGTTTGTCGTTTCCTTCCAATGCCCCATCTTTCATCGTGGCGCGAGTGTTGGAAGAAGTAGACCTTGTCCCTTGTTGTTCTTGCTCTTGTTGCACCGTTAGCCCGCTTTGTTCGATTCCGTCTTGCCCATGATGATTGGATCAAAGACTGGACTATTCCCTTTGGGTTAGCGAAGCTATGGTCTATGTCGTACCTCGGACCCGTGCGTGTCGACCCGATCGACCGTCTAAAACCATCTTCCTCGAAGATGTGTCTGGGGACATAACATGGACGTGCCTAGCTAACCCCGCTGCATTTGCCGTGTTGAACGACTGTCTCCTCGACTCCCAACGTTGATGTGTCGTGTGGGTCGAGAGGACCCGTTGATGCCCAAACTCCTTGCGCTACCGCTTTCTACAATAGCGGGCGAGCCGAAGTACGTTGGAGCCAAGTTACAATAGTGTTAATCATTCTTGTTTGCTACTCGTGTCCAATTGTGACTTGCGGGATAAGGCTATAAGAGCCGAACCCTGTCATTCTTCTTTCTTGGGGCCCGACTTCCAATCCCCGTCAAATCAATGACACCGGATCAAAAGATCATGAGCCGTGGTGTTTGCTCTGGATAAGCTCTGGCTTAAACCGTTTATTGTAAAGCCATACTGGCTTGGCCATGACTTAAAGCTTGTGCTCAGCATACCACCACTCGTGTTTATTTGGCCCATGGATCGGACATCAGCCGAGAGGGCCAAGTCATTTCCTCTTTGGGTTCCTTCTGGGTCTTGTCGCCTTTTTGGAATATTGTTTGTTCTCTTGCCTTGAGTGTGTTTTGGAGGTAATTGCCACGAGGACAACGTTGGATCGGAACCTGATGGAGAAGGAGAACGTGATCGATGACAGGACCCTGGGAAGAGGAGACCTTGCTGATCGACTACATCAACTAACGGAGATTTGTACCACTACTACCTCGACATCGCAGGTGTCATGGCAGCACCCTCTTTTAGAGAATCCTATTAGACATTGCATAATATCTAGAACTGCTAGCGCTTTATAATTATTCCTTTGCTAGTACTTTGATGCATGCTACCACCTGAGCCATTATTATCCTGATGCAACCCACTCTACCACTTCACCCTGCTTTGCGCATTCGCTCACTTATATAGGCTTACTTGCCTGCTTGCTTGCATATTACACCACTATACTTATTATTAACTCCACTTCGCATTATATTGGGGATGTGATGCTGGTGGTGAACCCCCTGGGAATGGTTTGGCTATGGGTGCTGGACTTGGTGGTGTGTGAGCGTGCTATGTGTGTCTTGGGTGCGTGGAGAGTGAGGGTTGTGTCGACCAAGCTGGAATAACAATGAGCCAGGGGCGAGTCTTGCCGTGTGGTGCTACCTGAGCACTTGGATATGGAATACCTATAGTGGGTAAATGGTATTTCGAGGTGGCCCTGGGTGTGAACCTGTGATGGGAGGAGCCCAGGGTGGAGGTGCTATGGTGGCATGGTAAATGGAAACCCTAATAAAGACATTCTGGCTTAGTCACCCCTAAGGACTTACTAGTACTCAGATTCACTGGGAATCCTTTACATCCCACTCGCCCTATATAGTGCGGGACGGTCGGACTACTTGGTAGAGCGATGCCACTACTGCTAGGCGAACGTGTGCAAGGAGGTACGGGGTGTGCGGTTTTCCCCCACACTCTTCCGAGACTTCAGGAGGCCTTGTGGACCCGGCTCTTGACATCCGAAGGGCCCCGGCTCTATCTACGACTCACAGTATCAGCCATCCCAGACTAGACTGGGGATGTTCTAGGGCTGAGAGGTAGGGTGGCATCATTCTAGGCTAGCAAGCAATCGGAATTCTGCCTAGGAGATTCTAGACTCCAAGGATGGCTAATCTTGTGGGCATGTAAAACCTCTGTAGAGTGTATGGTTGATCGATCGATACATATGCCGACTTATCGGCTATGGACCTTTCCTGGGTTTCGCTTAAACTAGATAGGAGATGAGTCCTTCTATTCTCCCTCTAGGGTTGGGGTATTTTCTGGCCATGAGCCAAGGGCTGTGGGCCGTTGAGACAAGTGCCGAGAGGGAGTTGGCCTGTCGACCTGAGTGTGTGAGATGAGATGTGGTGATGGTGGTGAGGTTATGGTTAGGATGGGTTGGTGGATGGATATGGATGGAAGTGGAAGTGTGTGGCTGGGAATGAGTTAAAAACTGGACATTATTATTACATTACTACTGTTACTTACTTCTCATGCGCTAAGGATGCAAACCACAGCCAAATGTTAGGATCGCTAGATCCTCTTGTTTTATCTTTTCCACTAAAGCTCCTCGGTGCTGACCATGGCCTGCACACATCTGGCGGTGTGCAGATTTTCCTGCTTCTTAGAGATGCTGACTTTAGAAGGATTAGGAGGTCTCGTGCCTATGCTCAAGTTTGGTTCGAAGATGGAATCTACGCTGCACTACGCCAATTCTGATGATGCCCGTGAAGGAGGAGCCTTCACTCAATAATCTTTTGCTCGATTAACTCTGTAATAGGTGTGTTCCCTAGTGATGAAATATCTTGTATTCTTGTAACCTTACGATGTATGACTGTGATATCGACTGATATAAGATAATATGACGGAATCGACTATTGGTTTTATCATATTATAATTCATTCTGTGGATTTTCCCTTCGCGGAAAATTGAGGATGTTTCATCGAGGTCCATGTCGAGATCTGCGGGCATCATGCGGCCCCAAGGTCTCTGGTCGGAAAAACCTTTCGTCAAGGTTTTTACTGGCCCACCGCGCTATGAGACGCAGAGGAGGTCATCCGTAGGTGCAAAGGATGCCAGTTCTATGCTCGGCAAACCCATTTACCAGCACAAGAACTCCAAACCATCCCAATCACCTAGCCATTCGCGGTCTAGGGCCTCGACAAGGTAGGACCTCTCAAAAAAGGCCCAGGCGGTTTCACTCACCTACTCATTGCAGTCGACAAGTTTACCAAATGGATAGAGGCCAAGCCCATCACCAATCTCTGCTCGGAAGAGGCGGTCAAATTCTTCCTCGACATCATCTACCGATTCGGTGTTTCTAACAGTATCATCACTGACCACGGGACTAACTTCACGGGAAGAAGTTCCTAGACTTCAGCGATGGGTACGACATCAGAATCGACTGGGCTTCGGTCGGACATCCACAAACTAACGGTTAGGTCGAACGTGCCAATGGCATGGTCCTCCAGGGACTCAAGTCATGCATTTTCAACCGGTTCAGCAAATATGCCGGGCAATGGGTTGCAGAGGTTCCAGCGATCCTCTAGAGCCTAAGAACGACCCCAAACCGATCCATGGGATTCACGCCTTTTTTCCTGGCTTATGGAGCAGAAGCCGTGTTGCCCTCCAACCTCGACCATGGCGCACCAAGAGTAAAAGCTTTCTACCGCGACCGAGTCGTGGAAGCTCAACAAGACGTAGTCGACCTGCTCGAAGAGGCCCGTGAGACAACTGTCATCCGCTCCGCCCGCTACCAACAAACCCTCCACAGGTACCACGAAAGGAAGATCATAGGAAGGATACTCGAAGTCAGCGATCTTGTGCTCTGAAGGACCCAATCGACAAAGGAAAAACACAAGCTTTCTCCACCCTGGGAAGGACCCTACACGGTAACCGAAGTAATCCGACCGGGCACCTACCGACTGGAGGACAACAACGACAATGCTCTCAACAACACTTGGAACATTGAACAGCTACGTCGTTTCTTCCCTTAGATTTGGTCTAAACACTTTCGCTAAAAACACATGCTCCTGTAAGAGCGCCCCCACCCGAACACTTTCGACCCAGGTATACAAATATTGAGTATCACCTCTCTTTTTCTTTACTGTCACATGGAATACAACTTTTTCTCCCCAAACGGGAACACATTTCATTTCTTTGATTTCCATACGTAACCTTGTTCTTACTCCCAAACCAAACGCACCCCGTCTTTCCCTATGGATACAAGCAACCGAGCCTCGCGGGCCACGCCCTGGGCTCCCAAAATCGCACCCTACGGGACAAACATGCAGGTACGAGAGAGAAAGGGGTAAAAACAAAGGCCATGTTAGGACGAAAACAAGGAAACATATGTGGCACTTTCATCACAGAGGCTGAACGGGTGTATTCATTGATACAAAGAAACCATTTACACGGGGACTTACCCACAAAACTTAACTATTACAAATACTACTGTGGCCACTCGACGACTTTGCCTGAAACGCCAGAAAACCGCTCGGTCCCGCCCCTTCAAAACTTTAGAAAAACGCAACGAGTACCACAAGGGCGTCGCGCCTATGGATGCTCAGCAGAATAACATGGAGCTCTTGGCCTTCTCATGCAGCCGAGACAGCTCCTGGTTAGGGGCGCCGCTCTTGAGGTATGGTCGCCATGGCCGAAAGAGATCTCATCAAACTTTATGAACTGGCCGACTTGAGCAGTTGTAGGCACGAAACTCTCCACCGGCGCAATCATGAGTAACCTCCCCTCCGACAAGGCTCATCCGGTAAAAATCCACCGGAGAGAATCTACACACGGCTCCATCCCGAAGAAGGCCTTGCAGACCAATATCACGCTCCGGGTTCACAGAAGGATCTGTAAGGCCTCCCCCTCGCTCACTCTCTCTCTCACTTAGGAACCGCCACGGCATTCAGGCACCCTCGGTGAGAAGGAAGAAAGAAGAGAGACAATAGTTGGAGAACAGGCAAAGGACCGCGTCGGAGAACCCTCTCCCTCCCCCTATTTAAAGGAAAAAGGTAAGCGAGCACGAAACTCTCCTCCTACCCCCATACGAATGGGAAACAATGGGACGCGCACTGACCAACGGAGTAACGCCGGGTCAGACGGAATGCCACCGGGCAGGGCAAAGCGTGGCCGGGGTATGCCCCACCACTATCGCACGACAGGGCATGAAAATCGAAGCGCCGCCGCACGTGGGCCGCCTCCCTAGGCTAGGCCTGGGGAGACAAAAAAAACGAAATCTCCACCGGGAGACCAACCGACCCCCCGAGCTGATCGAATCACTCGGGGGAAGCACCAAGGCACATGTAGGAAGCGAAGGGATGCCCCATATGGACCATGCCGACTCCGTCCCGAGCGACGAGCATGGGTCCCAGTCGGACGTCTCTGACTAAAGCTCTCCGAGCTCCGTCACTCCAGTCGCCAAGGTAAACACTATCAAACCCCCCTCTGTTTCTTTAAAACATTCATACATCCATACACGCATTCATTCTATACGCCTAAACCCCCCGGACGGTTAGGGCATGAACCACCCAGGGGCTCGGGAACTAAAGCATCGCACGTGCAGCGAAATGCATCAGAATGCTCCGTGTTGCGTCACGAAGCGGGGTTGCCTCATTCGATATGGGCGACCAACAGAGCCAGGGGAGAAAACCATAGATGAGCACCGTGCGGCCCTCGCCCGGTCCGGTAGACTAGGTCATTTCAACCTTCTTGTTCGATCATGAACCTCTCGCCAGGCCCATAGAATCTCCATCGAAGGGGAGGCCGTTAGGCCACCCAGGTCGGTCTCTGGAACGACCTAGGCATCTGTCGGGTTGCAGGTAAAGGAGTAGTGGAATTTCACAAGAGGGCTATGCCGACCCCATCATGAACGACGGACCTGGATTCCACTCGATCACACCCGTTAGCGAACTCACCGAGCTAGTCTTCGAGCCCGAGCGATCGGGACAGGCGACGAAACTCAGCCCCTCCGATCGTGAGGAACCAAGGATGGGGTAATGCACAATACTCACATCGACCCCCATGAAGGCCCGATAGGGCTCAGGGGCTCAAGAAAAATGCCAAAGGACGACGACCTCGAACTCGCCAGATCCACGACTCTGACTCTCCCGATCCTGCAGTGCGCACCGACGCCAGGGTCCACAAGCATCACCTCGTCCGATCTTTAACCAACTAACTACGCTTCGGCTTCAGACGGCTTCACTGCGCTCCAAAAAACCTTGGGACCGTGACCCCGAATTCACGTCGACAGGATCTTTGACATCCGGCTATGGCTCCTAGGACCGCGACTCCTAAACTCGCGTAACGGCTTCAAATGGCTTCACTGCGCTCCAATAAGACCTAGGACCGCGACTCCTAAACTCACATAACGGCTTCACTCAGGGTCCACGAGTTTCGGTTCGTTCGATTCCTAAACTAACTAAACCAACTCCCGTGATCCACGGCATGCATCGATGCCTGGGTCCATTCACGATCCTACCCCGCTCGATCCCACGGCGCACATCGACGCCAAAGATCAGTAAGCTCTGACATGACCGAGCCATCACCGTCCGTGGCACGCACCGACGCCAGCGGTTTCTCCGAACTAACCTTCTCACCCGATCAACGGCTACGCAACGACACCTTGATTAAACAAAACATCTCAAAACTAAACATACACACACGCCCGATAAAATAACACCCCCAGCTGGTTCTGCCCAAACCGCCCGGGGGCTCAGGGGCTACACCCACGGGTGCACTCGCGCGTACCCGCCGACGCAACACAGAAAACTCCCCAGTCGGTTCTGCCCGAACCGCCCGAGGGCTCGGGGGCTACACCCGCGGGTGCGCTCGCGCGCACCCGGTAGCAAGACAAAAATCAGCCGGACGATTCAGCTCAAATCACCCGGGGGCTCGGGGGCTCCTATCGGGTTCATAAACCCAGGGTCCCTCGGGGACCGGCTTCGACGCCCGAGCTCGGCCCAGGAGAACAGCCTATAGCTCATGGGCCGGCCCGAAAAGTCTAAAAAAACAACCGACCAAAAGGTTCACTGAAAGAACGAACGCCCGCTCGACAACTTCTTCGGCCCACCTCTCCGACCGGAGCGCTCGCCTCGGGCGCCGGCCGCCTCCAGGCGGACTCTCCGATCGGAAGGCCTGGCCCAAAACATTGCTTCCTGCTCTGACCCTGCATCTCCGACCGGAGACTCGTAGGAAGCCTGGTTACCGCTCTTCTCCAACTAGCACAACCAGTACCGACTGGAGCCATCCGACCGGGGATTCCCACTCGAAAGGGACTAGGGGCGAACGGAGAAAGCAGCGTAGAAAGTCAAAACATGGTACCAGGACCATACCCTGTACACATGTGGGAACAGTGCCCCACAACCGACCTGACACAAATAGTATGGGAGGTACCGACATTTGTGTCTACAGTATTGTAGGCGCCGACATTTATGTCTATAGTATTGTAGGCGCCGTTGGGGCTCCCGTATGGCAAAAAGGCCCCGCACATGCCTCTGGGCATTGATAGTGGGCACCAGGATTCACCATACCTAGTACACATGGTGGGGCTCCTCATATACTAACAGCATTTCACAGGTACCGACGTCCACCCTTCCTGAAGAAGCCAACGCAACCCCCCATGTGCACCTGACATTCTACAGCGACATCAACAGTGTTATGCGTGCCAACCATCATCACTACCCTCATTTGGTGTGGGCAACAAGACTTAGAAACACCCGTACTCTCTCCCTCTCACCTGTAAAGCCACCCCCTTTATCTATAAAAGGGGATGCGCTCCCTCCAACAAAGGAGATCAATTTCCCAGAGGTCCACTTCTTCAAGCTTAGGCTCACTAGATCGATAGCTCATAAACCCCTCAAGCATACACTTGAACACCTAGCTCATAGCGGAGTTTCGGTCGCCCTCGGCCCTTCCGGTCGGACCCGACCGAGCCAGTAGTACACCCCTCATTTGTCCTTCTCTTTTGTAACCTCACTACAGACTTCGAGCACCTGAGCTTAGGAATAAAGTCACCAACAGACCCACACTAGATGTAGGGCACGTTGCCTGAACCAGTCTAAATCCTATGTCATTGAGTGCTAGGCCACCTCTGATCACAACGTACAGCTAAACTACAAATATTCACTAGTTGGTCACTTTCTGTACCGACAGGAAGTCCTTCAATTTCCACCGCTTCATCGGGAACCCACAAACATTTCTTGAATTGAGATACGTGAAACACATTGTGTACCGCTGATAAAATATATGGAAGTTGGAGATGATAAGCAACCGGGCCACACTGCCCCCAAAATCTTATAAGGGCCCACATATCGAGGGGCTAGCTTGCCATGAACACCAAACCGATGCACCCCTCTCATAGGAGACACATTGAGGTACACATGATCCTTGACTGTAAACTACAAAGGCCTTCTTCACTTGTCAGCATAAGTTTTTTGTCGGCTCTGAGCTGCCTTCAAATGACTGAATAATACTGACTTGCTCTCGAGCTTCCTTGATAAAATCAGGTCCAAAATATCCATGGTCTCCCACTTTAACTCAGTTAAGTGGTGTCCTACATTTCTTTCCATATAGAGCTTCAAAGGGTGCCATACGAATGCTTTCTTGATAGCTATTGTTGTAAGAAAACACAGCTAAGTTCAAGCATTCATCCCACTTCTCAGGAAAAGAAATGGCACAAGCTCTCAACATATCCTCAAGTACCTGATTTACCCTTTCTATTTGACCATTAGTTTACGGATGATAAGCTAAACTTCTAAGGAGACTAGTACCAAGACATTCTTGGAGTTGCTCCCAAAAATGAGAAACAAAGACTGACCCTCTATCAGAGACGATGGTGAGAGGAACTCCATGCAGGGTCACAATCCGGTCAAAATACAACTTGACATACTTCTTGGCTAAATATATGTTATCCACCGGGAGAAAATGAGCGGACTTGGTAAGGCGATCCACAATGACCCAAATAGAGTTATAGCCCTTGGACGTGCGGGGTAAACCCATAATGAAATCCATAGAAATATCTTCCCATTTCCAAACAGGGATAGGCAAGGGCTGCAAAAATCCCGGGGTACACATATGGTCTGCCTTAACTCTACCACAAGTATCGCACTCCGCAACATACTTGGTGATATCCTGCTTCATATTAGACCACCAATACAAGTGACGCAAATCATGGTACATCTTCTTGCTTCCTGGATGGATGGACAACTTGGAATGATGAGCTTCATCCAAAATCTTTCTTCTAAGCTCCTCACTTGACGGAACAACCAATCTATTCTTGAACCTCACTACACCTTGATCATCAATACTAAAATGAGGACCACACTCTTCGACAATTAACTTCTTGATATGCGGGATTTCCGAAACATCTTGTCGTTGCTCTATAATAATTTGCTCAAGTAAATCTGTGACTAGAGCAATATGGGCTAGCATCTCAGCATGGTTGAGAGACAAGGATGCTTCTTCAACTTGATATGACTTCCAGCTCAGAGCATCGACTACCACATTAACTTTTCCCGGATGGTAATGAACTTCGAAATTGTAATCCTTGATTAGCTCCAACCATCTTCGTTGCCTCATGTTCAGCTCGGACTGAGTGAAAATATACTTGAGACTCTTGTGATCCGTAAAAATGTGTACTTTATTTCCCAACAAATAATGCCTCCAAAATTTTAGAGCGTGCACCACAGTAGCCAGCTCTAAATCATGGGTGGCATCATTCACCTCGTGCTTTTTCAGCTGACGTGAAGCATAAACTATCACACGCCCATCCTGCATAAGCACACATCACAACCCTGTCTTTGAGGCATCATAATATACATCAAAAGGTCAGTCAATATTTGGTTGGACAAGAACAGGAGCAGAGATAAGAAACTTCTTCAGGGCTTGGAAAGCTTCTTCACAAGCCGGACTCCATACAAACTTGACATCTTTCTGGAGCAGCTTGGTCATCAGCTTAGCTATTTTAGAGAAGTCAGGAATGAAGCACCGATAATAACCAGCAAGACCAAGAAACTGATGAATCTGATGCACCAACTTGGGAGATTTCCAATTTAACACATCCTGCACTTTGCTTGAGTCTACAGAAATACCTTCAGGTGTCAGAACATGTCCCAAAAACTACACTCCATCTAACCAAAACTCGCACTTGCTGAATTTGGCATACAACTTGTGTTCCCTTAATCGAGTCAGTACTATCCAAAGATATTGGGCATGCTCTTCCTTGTTCTTAGAATATATCAGAATATCATCAATGAACACCACTACAAACTTATCCAACTCCGGCATAAAAACTAAATTCATGAGATACTTAAAGAATGAAGGAGCATTGGTGAGACCAAAAGACATGACTAGGTATTCATACAACCCATATCTAGTAGAGAAAGCTGTCTTTGGTATATCTTGTGGCTGGATCTTAATTTGATGATACCTAGAATGAAGATCAATCTTTGAAAACACTTTGGCACCAGCCAACTGATCGAACAAAGTATCAATACGAGGTAAAGGATACTTGTTCTTAATGGTTACCGCATTGAGAGGGCAGTAATCCACACACATCCGCAAAGTACCGTCATTCTTCACAAAAATAGCTGGACAACCCCATGGTGAAGAACTAGGATGGATAAATCCCTTCTCCAATAACTCCTCTAACTATTTCTTCATTTTAGCCAATTCCTTCGGGGCCATGTGGTACGGGCACCGAGAGATAGGAGCAGTGCCAGGTTCTAACTCAATGGAAAACTCCACATCCCTATCTGGTGGCAACCCAGGTAGATCTTCAGGAAAGACATCCAGGAACTCACAGACCATAGGAATAGAGACAAGATCAGGAGAAGCCTCAATATAAGTAGCAATAGGTAAGGCTGGATCTGAGGGCGTAAGAAGAGACATCCTATCCTTAGAAGAAGGAAGCCATAACTCAATAACTCTCTGCTTTAGATCCAAGACTACACCATATACACACAACTAGTTCATTCCTAGGATTGCATCTATTCCTTGCCCCGGTAGCACCATGAACTGGAGGCGGTAAGTGTGAGTGGCTAGCACTAACCCAACTATGTCCGTTCGAGTATTAACACACAACTGCGCACCTAAAGTACTAATTCTATAGGCAATAGGAATATCCATAAGAGATATATTGTGCCTTTATGCCAACCCCAGGCTCATGAATGAATGTGATGCACCAGAATCAAACAACACATATGCTGGATGGGAATCAATGGTAAACATACCAGCCATCACCGGTTCATTCTGTAAGATTTTCTCAGCCTTAGTGAAATTAAGTTGCCCAGAGTGGCTAACTGGCACCTTCTTCTTGATAATTGTTCGCTTGATAAGACGAGAGTTAGGTGAGGGCTAAGCAGACTGCGTAGGCTGGTTCTGTGGACACTCCCTAGCATAGTGACCTTCCTTGCCACACTTGAAACAAGCACCAGTAGGAACTCCATCAACTTCCTATTCAGAACACCAGTAGGAATGTAATACTCTCTGAAAGCCATAGTAAACTCTTGCCAAGTCACACGATGATCCACCGGCTGCATGGCATTGAACGTGTCCCACCATGCACTGGTAAAACCCAACAGCTGTTGTGCTACAAAGCGCACCTTCTGCTCCTCAGTTATAGTGAGTAGCAGAAACTTCTGCTCCAAAATACGATGCCAATGCTCCGCATCTAGAGGCTCAGCAGTCGGTGTGAACGTGGGTGGGTGCATCTTCAAGAAATCTTGATAAAAATAGGGTCCCTCGGGACCGTGGGCACCACCCCCATTCCCGTCATTGCCTCCGTGGCCTCCACTGGCAAAGCCACCGATAGCCTGTGCTAATAGCTCCATGGCACGGGCTGACTCACGACAAGCAGCCAATATTTCTGCCATCATCTCCGCATAAGTCATCGAAGGCAGCGGTGGCGGATGATGAGTACAGGCCCGATCTTCCGAGAGGTAGCCGGTAAGTTCGATTTGTGGAGATCTCGACGTTGGCGATCCGGCTTCAAATCAGACATGATTCGAACCCTGCAACCGTTACACCACTGCTCCGTTGGTTATCAACCAAGCACAACTTGATTGACCTCGCCAAGAAGGCTTTTCCTGCAAGCGAATCGAAGAGCACAAGCAAGAAGGTAAAACACGCAATCT
Source organism: Miscanthus lutarioriparius (assembly GCA_904845875.1). Taxonomy (NCBI): domain Eukaryota; kingdom Viridiplantae; phylum Streptophyta; class Magnoliopsida; order Poales; family Poaceae; genus Miscanthus; species Miscanthus lutarioriparius. The sequence continues at coordinate 22,306,283 of CAJGYO010000003.1, forward strand.
GAAATTGCAAATATGAATGACGCGAATATCAATAGAGGGTTCAAGAACTCGGTTCCAAAGGACTAATCGACACAGTGGAGGAGATCAAGAACGGGGCCCTGGATCACTGTAAAAGGATTTGTCACCACAGTTACAATGAACGATTCAGTTTCTCGATGGAAAACTAAACTCTAAACAAAACCCAATTGTGTAGCAGCGGTGGCGGCTGTGTTTATAGTCTAAGACTCGACCTAGGGTTGGGGACGGCCAGGGGTTGGGCGCCCACAACTTGGGCTTAAGGCCCGACACGATACATGGCCAAGTTGGCCCAAATAGGTGACGCAGCAACTTGTCGTGGTCACACAGAATGATCCACGGACCTTCTGGAGCTAGGACCAGATCCAAAACGACGGCGTCGTCGTCCCCTTTCCAACGCATCCAAGAATGGCCCGTTTCGACGTCGTATGAGGAAGTTATGACCGAAACAGTGACGACGTGTCTGCTGAATCCGAGGGTGACGTGGCAGCTGAGTTGGGAACGAATTGCAACTTGGGGAAGACCATGGCGTCGGTGTGTCCAGCGTGGCGATGTCCTCATCATCGGAGGAGGAGCTAGAAGTGGGGCCTCATGGCTCTCCCTGTTGCCGTTCTCATTGCCATGACCACTTTCACCTTGGCCTTCGCCAAGACCATGGTCTGCTCCATCACTGATGCTCCCACGACTAGACCTCAGGTTCATCTGTAAATAGATAGGAACCAACCATTAGGAACAACCCTCTAGATTGGGAACATGAGACTTAGAGAAATGATAAGACTTTTACTAAAGCATTCTTTTAGGTTATCCTATCAATTAACTAATCCAAATTATATGTGTGGGAGAAGTTTAGTTTAAGAAAGATTCTCTTTTCAAGATGTATGCATCAGCCTATACGTTCACTCAAGCCAGAATATAGCGGCATTCGCAAGATTTTTTGGCACACCGCACACTTGCTTTCCGCTTGCTAAACGATTCTTACGCAGTGTAAGTTAGTGTACCTGCAGAAACTTGATTAGATAAAACCAGTGCTGCTATCCTAGATAGACCATATTGCTAGGGCTTATACTTATTTACATAATTTTATCGCATCCTACTTTTCGTAAAACTTTTGTTGGTCAAATTTTAGGTTTTGAAAAGAGTTATGAAACTAGTAAGTCATTATTGGCTCTGATACCACCTGTGGCAGAACCGTCCGAAATAACACACCTTTGGAGGCGCTCGTCTTCCACCAGACACTAAGCACCCCAAAAGCGAGATACCTCGGGCGGATTCCGTTGAGTACACCCCAAGGGAGAACTCGAAATATTCCACGTTTTTTTCTCTAGGATCCAATAATGAGAACGAGTTTATAATACTTAGTCATTTCATACAACCAGAGTTCTTAGAAATATATTATTATAGTACCAAGTTCAGAGTGCAGAATTTAAACAATGGAATTAAAATAAACATCTATCGGTAATATACAAGGATCCGTCTGTGCCCACCAGAAGAATCCTTCACACAACAGCTACTCCTCAAGCTGCAACTACAATAGGGGTAAATAAACCCTGAGTACATAATGTACTTGCAAGACTTGCCCGACTAGTGGGAATAATTTCCCGACTCCAAAGGATATGATAAGCTTTATGGTTTGCTGGGTTTCCTTTTTGCGAAAAGCAATACTAGTAGTGAATCCTTATGTATATTTCTTATTAGCAGTCATGATTAGTTCATTATCTAACCATTCTAGGTAAGCACCTGTTCTACTTTCAAGCAAGTGTTGAGCAAATAGATCTATTTCACCACCTTTCATTTTTCTAGTTCTTACTATGGTGCTAGATTGTAGACAAGTCGTACCGGATTACCCGGCAATTCACGAATCAATGTGCCCAGCTGGGTACCCTGAAACACACGCCCCGCTTGTACCCTAGGCACAAGCAGGACTAACCCATCACTCTCCAGTCAAGGGGTCTAGGTCCCCATCCAAACTTGGACTCCAAGCCCCCACACCTGAGTCCAAGACTCAGTGTGGTGCTTAGACCTCCACCATCCCCGCCTCCAATTAGTCGGTCCGGAAAGAGCTAGAACCCACGACAAGAGAGCAACGAGCCTTCCCTGCTCCCATAAACAAGTATGTGCTCAGGATAATAAATCTATGACCTGACTAGAATCTAATGCAACAGCTGATCCTTAACCAACATAGACAAGGAAAACAGTATAACCAAGCTATAACCCATTGGCCACGGGATACAACCCCTTACACCCACCAATACCCGTACCATATTCCTGCCTGGTCTCCATTTTTCTTTCACCATTTTATCATAGGAAGTGATAATAATAATCACCTATTGTGAGTAACGGCAGGTTACTCACACTACCAAAAATCCTAAGCAGAGCAACTACTCAACCTATGCTAGTAGGACTCATAGGTAGGTATATCTATACATGTAGTTTTCATAAAATGCCTGTAACATAAATGCACATCACATATATATATCCAGTGATCATTCAAAATAAGGGTTATGCACCGAGGCTTGCCTTGGGCAGGCGTGGTGTCAGCAAAGTCAGCAGCTGGTGGCTCTGGGGCTCCCTCCTGGATGAGGATATCCTCCTTGTACTCCTCAATTATCTCCTCATACTCTGGCTCGCCCGCGGTCACGAACTCTACCAACTCATTATCTACATGCATGAAATGATGATGCAACACTTAAAAACACGGCAACAGTAACTCTTAAAATAAGAATACATCTACCAAGCTACTAAGCTAACTCTAATGATTAAGATGCTAAGTTACCTATTATTCCCACTCAACAGGTATGAAACATTTCACGTTTTATCTTAGCAACTAAAGGCATCCTTATTCTTATTACCGATTTAATATATATACAAAAACAAGGAGTACTTAGCTACCCCATTTTTTAACCTATTTTAAGTCTACAAAAATTATAGTGAGCACCTAATAATCTAAAGAACCTACTGTAAAAATTTCATGGCCAAATTGCTACAAAAAATCCTACAATTATTAATCTAAATGACATTAAATACTTTCAAACGATTTAATAGACCTTAGCATCAACACAGACACGTATAAACTAACCATACTATCAGATAGACAATATTTTTAGGAACTCAACAGAATTTATTTCACAATTTTTGGACACCTACATGATTTTATATAATTTACTAAAGATCAGCTCAAAACTAAATTGGAAAAGCATTTACTAATTCCCTGAAAAAAAGAACCAAACCCTCCGCGCAGCCCGCAACGCGCGGCCCACGCGGCACAGCGCACGCGCAAGTGCAGCCTACTAGTGCGGCCCGAGCGGACACGACCTGTGGCAGAACCTCCTAAGAAATCGGGCCCATGTGCATCTATCATTGTCTCAACAGACCTCTGATAGCGTACACAAGTTCTCAACAACTTAACAGGTCTTTCGGGTGTCCTCGGAAAACCCGAATCATCCACGAATCTTTTCCAAACAGGATCCCAATCACAGACATTGCAGATTACAACAGTTTTCAATATACATATCGGAGATTATAAAGCGGAAGACTTAAGTTTTAATATTACAAACCAGTTGTTTCAAACTTACAAAACCATAAGTGTCATACAACCATAGTAGCGGGATAATATTACATTAACATTATTTTTCACACAAACTAGTGCCTTGTCCAAAGGCCATTCATCATTCCTCATCGTCATTGACTTCAAACACTGACATGCAGCAGGGACCAAAACAAGCCTGCGCATGCGACTCACCTACAACAAGGGTTAACAAACCCTGAGTACGAAAGTACTCAACAAGACTGACCTGACAAAAAAGGGGCGAAGGTCTTAGGGATGCAGGTGTTGGGGCAAGGTAAGGATGTAGCAAGATTCAAAAGTTCTTTGCCAAAAGCTTACTATTTTTTATCCTATTTCCAAGTTTTACCCCTAAGTCCTTTTAGTTCATTATCCCAAACAAAGTGTTCATATCCCATATTCCAATTCTTCTCATTCCATTCCTTTTCTCAAGTTTTAGTAATTCATCAATCCTGCATTGCTTCTGTAATGAATCGAGTCTCCATATCCGCGGAGCACCGGTAATTCGAATTGATTCAAGTCCCAGCTGGGGATTCCTTATCACACGACATATGTAGAACTTAATCTTGCACATATCAACCTCGCTACTGGATCCTCCTATACTAAGCCATCTCCACGCCACCCGAGAGCACAGCACACCTCTAATCCAGCCACATTCCAGCCATGAGGGTACATGCTACTCCCGGCATCTCTCCACTCCCAGTGCGTGGGCATTCATCTTAGTATCGGATTAGCCAAAGTAGGCTTACCAGAGTATGTGACCAGTACTACAAAGTGTCTCGTTCAGAAGATCCACAATGAGTGGCCTTTAAGCGACATAGTCGGCAACATTACCCAACATTCAAGACAAGTCACACGACTAGTCTCTAGTTCATTCTATCTTCTTTCTTTCTTTGGCCAGTATGCCATCTTTGATTGTATCGAAACTTTTACTTTGAAAGCCTACCATAAAGCATACTAAGCAATTCTACGCCTTTGTAAATGAAATCATCTTCAAGGATAGTAAACAATTAACAAGGTAGGGAATGCATCAAGTAGGTAACATTTGAATTAATCAACTTAATGCAATAAGTAACATAGGTGATAAACTTTTCAAAGTAAACAAGGTAATGCTTTAATGCATAAACCGGGGCTTGCCTTCATTGAATATCTCGGGTTCCGGATCAGTACCACAAATATCAAATCCCAAGACAACCGGGGATTCTTCCACAACTTGCTCAACTAGGATCGGTTCACTCTCGGATTCTACACGAAATAATAACATATGCTTCAACATGATGATAATGTAAACATGATGCTTTCATGGTGCATGAAATGTAATAACACCTTGAGTACAACTTTCCTTCACGGTACAGTTGCAAGCCAATAAAACCAACTTGCAATTCTACCATCAAGGACCACACAAAAATGTTTACTAAGAAACCCTACATTCTTCTAATGAATTACCCAAAATTTCACTCCAAAGTTCTACCCTTAATGAATGAAATCATCCATTAACTATACTAACCAAACTTTAATGACCTAGGGCTTATGACCTAAGTGACTTGACCAAATTGATCTTGAAAACCTACAGGTCACAAAACATGACCAAAACAAGATCAAACCCTAAACCTAGCACTTAGGGTTTGCTTTTATCCATTTTTGAATTAATTTGGAATTAAGCTCAAAATGAATTTGATCCAAATGACCTCAAAGTTTTATGCAAGCTTCCTCATGACAAATTAGTATACCAAAATAAATTTCATAATTTTTGGAGTTATACAGTGGCCTACAAAAATTATGGAAATTGCATTTATTAATTAATTGACTGAATTTTTGAACATTAAAATTTATTCAAATTTCAAGTTTCATATTTTTAAACCACAATAGAACATGTACAAAAGCTACACACAAATTTTCAGAAATTCTAGAGCTGTAATTATTTTCCTATGAATTTCCAAAGTTTTTGCACTATTCAAAATTCAGAAAATACAAAATCTCTCTGTTCTCTCTCTCTCACTGACGACCCGGCCCCGCTGTCAGCGACATAGAACAAGGCACACGGCGGCGTCTTCGGCTCTGGCCGGCCAAACTTGCCGATGGCGAGGCTCCAGCGAGGCGGACCGCACTAGCATGACCAACACCACCCCGCGAACCCATCCCGACCCTCAGAACAATAGCAGGCGCACCGGAGGGTTCTCTACACCGGCCATGGCGGCGCGGGCACGACGGCGCACGGCACAACCCTGACTACGACGTGGTAGAGGATAAAGCGGAGCGAGCATCACGCTTAGGAACTCACCGCGAACACACGGTGTGCTTGGTGAAGGCGGAGATGGACTAGAACGGCTTTGCCACGGTGAGGTCGGTGGTGGCGGTGCTTCGGCCGGCTTCGAAGAAGAAGAAGTCGTGCGGTGGCGCTGGACTGCTAGAGGCGAGGTGAGCAGGCCTGGAAGGAGCGGCAGGTCGAGGCGGAGATGTTGGCAAATGCTATTGGTACAACATGCTACGGTGAGGATGAATTTCATGAGCGCGACAAGGGCATCGGCGGCGAGCAGACGAGAGAAAAAGAAGAACGACGGCGGCGGGTGCGACTATATATAGCAGAGAAGGGTGCGTCCAACTTTGCTAGCTCCCGAACGAGGTCGCCACGGAGATGGCAATGTGTCACCGTGCGAGGAAGCGGCGAAGACGGTCGGTGGAAAGCAGCTCGGTGGCAATCAGGAGGTGGCGCCCGTCTCCATTTTGATTTTTGAATTATTTACAGAATTGCCACTAAGTCCATTTTACAAATTACTCACAAATTTTCTAAAGAAGTTGAAAATCTCCAAAAATAAAAGTTGCTCAACTTTTCGAACTCTACAACTTTGCTTAAATGAACATTTTCAAATTCTACCTCCATTTTGAAATTTGAATTTGGGGTGCATTTGAGCATTTGAATCATTTCAAAATTACTCCAAATTTTATATGTAAACTTTAAAAACTTTGAATACCAAAGTTGATCCTTATAAAATAAGCTTCAACTTTGCTTTTTGTCACACCCCAAAATTCCAAATGAATTTTGAAATAAACAAAAGGGGCAAAAAGGACTTTTATGATTTAAATTTGAATTCACATTTGATTTGTTCATCCTTTTACTTAACTATGATTTTTTACCATTTACATGGCCCATTAGGGTTATTTGAGTCAATTGACACATGGTCTCACATGATCACATGAAATTTGACCCTTGTGGTCATTATCTTTATTTAGAGTTTTGGATCACATTACATCACATAAAATAACAACTTATGAAATAAAGCTTATTTAGTGAATGCATTCAAAATTTTCTACTTTATGAATGCTTTGCAATGCATATGATGACATGTCAAGTTTTAATTCTAGATCAAAACACCAGAGGTGTTACACGGCCCACGCAAGGCGGCCCATAATGGGGAGGCCCGCGTGCGCTGCCAACTTTACAAAAATGCCCCCGCGCTAAGACCGAATCAACCTGAAGTCCATGTCACTATTCCTAGAGAGAGCAACTATGCAATAAGACCCTCGAAAATACCCTCCTTTACCACGGTGTGGTCCTCAGCCACCCGCGCGCGCGGCGGTGATGGCATTGGATGGCCACGCCGGCCAGCTGAGACCCATGTTGGCTCCACTAACGGTCCGACCCCCGTCTACAACCCTAGAGCCTACAATAGCCTAGGTTACAGGAGCGGCGGAGCTCGCGACAGTGGCGACCACGGCGCGTGGCCACGCGTGACAGCGGCATGGCCATGCCGGCCACCCTACGCCACCGCGAGGTGAACTAGCTAGTGCTACAGCATCACTATCTTACCCTAGTTGCGGCTGCGGTGGCGGTTAGGCCAGAGGTTCCCTAAACAGGGCTGGCCATGTGCGGGTGGTGGGCTGCGGCGACGCTTCAAGACAGCATGGCCACGTCAGTGGCTACGGCAAGGCGGTAGAGGTGCAAGTGAGGTGCGTAGGGTGAAGTGGAAGTGGAGGCGGAGGTCGTGGTGAAGATGGATTGACGAGGGGTGGTGCGGCGGTGGCTGCCCTCAGCCACGACCGACTCTGGCCTTAATGGCACGGCGGAGGGGGAAACTCCAAATTAGAGTTCGTCGTGGCCCAATTCAAAGAGGGGTGGGTACGGTTGGCACACGGACGTCTAGGCGCATACACAGGCACGCGGAATTGAAGGCGAGCACCTGCGCCCTTGCACACCATGGCCGCGACGCGACTGTGGAAATAGAGGCGGTCGGTGCACAAAGGCGGGCAGGGGAGAAACAAAGGACGAGAGGCGGTGAGGACGTGGGGTAGCTGGCGAGTACACCTTGGTGCGATGCGGCTGGCACAACCAATGCGGCCCCCGGCCGGTGCTAGCCGATGGCACACACACGAGGTCAGCTTGGCCCGCGCGTCGCAGTGCCATAAATGGCATGGCAACGGCGGTCCGGCACCGCGCGCACAGTGCCCAGGCGGACCAGAGATGCAACGCGGTGCAGCGGCAAGCGAGAGCGGGATGGCGACGCGACGACAGCGGCAGCGGGCGGTGGGGCAGCGAACTGGCATGCAGCGCGGTGACGGGACGGTGGCGGCGCAGAGGCACAGGCGAACGTGAGGGCAGCGTGCTGTGGCGCGGCAGTGAGGCGAGGCAGCCGCGCGCCAGGGCTATTGGCCACAACGGCCAGCCAAGCGAGGTCAGGCGTGTGTGCGCATGGCCGGCGTGCCAATGCCGTGGCTCAGGGGCGCGGTGACCGCGCCTACGCGAGGAAAACAACTGAGGTCATGCCATGCACGCTTTTTAAAGCTTCCAAATCAATTGTCTTGTGCTATACCTAAGAGGGTATATTAGGCTACTATAATAAGCCATAATACAACACCACTCCTTAACCCAATTTTTCTACAAAAATTACCAAACATAGCTTTGCCAATCTGTTTTCAGGCTTAAGAAATTGACTGTCTTGTGCTGGATTTGCTTCAAATTCGATTTCCAAGCTATTAGAAATGTTAGCTAGTGATATCCTTTTTCGACCGTAGGTATTTCATCGTCATCTATAAAGTTTGTACTTAAAACTTGATTCAAGTATCACGTACATGTTCTATAGCATTTTTGCTTAATAAAAATTGGTTTTAAACCCTAAGTGATATAACATGACTATGGAATTAACTTTCGTTTCGCACTTCCGTTGATCGTTTTGAGTTGCGGAAATTGATCTACACTCTTTATTACATGCATTAACACATAAACATGATGCTCATGACATGTTTTAGCAAATGATTTACAGTGTAACACCGAGGGTGTTACAAACTCCGCCTCGCCCGACCCCGAGGCCGGGGGCTCCGTCTCACCCGGCGGAGACCCATACTACCACCGACCACTCCAGGTCCAAGCGTATGGGCCTAGGTCAAAGCTCTGACACTAGAGAGGTGACAGACACGCCCCGATATGACCCGTGGCCATGATAGGCCATACCTGAGGACTCACATCAGGAACAGCGTCGGGCAAACCGGTGTTGTTCTGCCTAATCCTCGTACGAACACTGACGGGCGTGTCAGTTCACCACGACGTCCCCTAGGACGGAGTGGAGCGCCATGACCGGCAGACGACGCGCTGCACATAGCGCCAGTGATAGACAGGGCCGCGACATGGAGCTGTCCTTGTTGACGTCTACATGGTTGGCGGGACCCGCATAGAAGAGAAGGAGGACTTGGTGATTCCAAAGGACTTCTTCTCCTTCTGATTCTTCTTTTTTCCCTCCGCTGTAACCCCAACTTTTCCTTGGCCTATAAAAGGGAAATCTGGGCATCCCATTAGAGGCATCGAACTAGCATCGAACCAACGATCGCAACACATCACATCGAACCATCGGACTCGAACCCGATCGATCCACCAAACCCCGAACACGCAGCCAAGCAGCGATCGAGCTCTCAGCACCCATTCGTTCCTTCCATCAGAGACTTGGGACATGTTTCTTTCTCGACCATTTGTCACCCCTACTACGAACTTTCGGTGCTAGTAACACGAGCAGCAGCAATGAACTAGACGTAGGGACATTCTGCCCGAACAAGTATAAATCTTGTGTCCTCTTAGCACACCATCCGAGCCAAACGCGTAATATTAGAAATTTACTTGTTGGTGGCAACTCGAAACACCGACACGCGCCATCTATCACCCGCGCGAGCTAAAAACTTCGTCACCCGCGCGAGCGGAAAACTTCATCTTCACGAGTGACAGAGATATCCGGCGATAGGTCGAACGCTCGCTGCGCCGCGCGGATTCCTCCCTGACGCGGCCTTCCTCCCCCACCTCGCCTCCTCTCCTGCCGCCCCCGGCCATGGTTTCCTCCCCGATGACCTCGCCCTCCTCCTCGTCCTCACCCCGACCACAGCGTAGAGAGGAAGACGGTTCACGCGCTCCCCACATGCGTGATCCGTCGCTTAATAGAGTTTCCACTTCACAAGACTGTAAATTTGGCCGCACACTCTCCCTTGTCCATGCATGCAGCAGCATCGTGGAAAATTTGAAAATTTTAAAAATTACCGCGCCCTTTTCCTTAGCCCGCCACAAGCATGGCCTATATAAGCTAGCATGGAGGCAATTCGATTGCCATGTTTTTGTACCTCTCTCTCTCTACTTCATGCTGCAAATATGCCTGGAATACAATTCGACTTGAATGAAAATTCCCTCCCGAATCAGAGGTAGACCAGAATATCGACTGGGATTCCATTGCAGAGTATGATGGCCATCTAGATTATGTGATGGTTTGGGATGAAGGAACTCAAGGTTCTTCCGTACTCGTGCTTCTTTTTTTGCTTCAGATTTTTATCCTGCATTTGTACTGAAGAGCCTCAGGTTATCGTTTCTGTATCTTTGTAAATTGCCACAGTTGCTGATGATGAGGGAACAGATGGAGTGCAAGGTCAAGGAGACGATGCAGTGCAAGGACACAATTCTGGAGTGCAAGGAGACGATGCAGTGCAAGCAACACAAGGAGTGCAAGTAGATGCCGCCGACGCAGTAGACTTTGGGGTGCAAGGAACAGAAGGAGTGCATGGACACAATTCGGCCATGGGGTGTTCATCTTTGTCGGTAGAATCAGGTTCCCAGTTGATCCCACGCATGTACTAGACCTCATCATCGTCGTCTTGTTGATCCATCGCAAGCAGCAGCGTGGCAGCGTGGCGTGGTGGCGGCGTGGAGCGACTCGGCGGCGCGACGGCGTGGTGCGGTGATGCGCTTGTTGGACACTTTCACGAAGGCAGTGTGGCGTGGTGGCGGCGTGGAGCGACTTGGTGGCGCGGCGGCATGCTGCGCTTGCTGGACACTTTCGCGGAGTCTAACCGGAGGGAACGGAGGGGGTATTTGAAGCAACGGGAGAACGGCGCCGCATCAATTGCCACGTTGTGTATGAGGAGCTGCGAGCGCCTGGGGACGAGGTGAAACCGTGGTCCCTAGCTTAAACAACACCGACTCTTGGAATTGTTTTCTCAGATGACGCCGATATTCGGACGGATGGAGTATAAGGTTTGATTCTACAATTGCGCGAGCGCAAAAAAACACTGAAAATGGAGCGATGATTCAAAAGATAAAACTATCAGAAAGCTTATTTTGGAACAATAATTTTACTACCTAAGGGTAGTGATGCAAAATAGATTCAGCAATATAGACCAATCTGTTGTTTGTTGAATGTTAGTTTCAAAACTTTTACGAAAGTGGCCACTAATAGGATTGTCTTAGTAGCCCAAAAAGTTATTGGTCCTTCACAAACTGCTTTTATGCTAGGGAGAAATATAATGAATGGTGCAATTATTTTACATCAAACTATTCATGAGCTTCAGAGGAAAAGATGAATGGGATGATTTTTAAGATTGATTTTTAAAAGGCATATGATAAGGTAAACCAGTGATTCTTACAACAAACTGTTCGAATGAAAGGTTTTTCTCAAATTTGCTGTAACTGGATCCAAACCTCCATCCAAGACCCCTAGGGTTGAACCCTAGGCTTGCAATGTCACCCTTATCATAGATATTCTTCTAGTATTTATAAAAAACCATTGCCATCTTGCCATTCCAACCATGGAGGCCAACCCAAGACATTACTTTCGCAAGAATACATTGTTGGAGGAAGACTAAGGTGGTCAGCGAACATTAGCACCAAAGGACCTATTTGTTGGAAGGCCAGTCGAGGATAGGGGTCGATCCAATGATCTAGACCAACCGTCGTGGGTGTACCTCAGTTACACAGCTCGGAATGCCTCAAGCCACGTGCGAGCGAGGCGCCCTTGAGACCACCTCTCGAAGCGGCGACCCCTCAGACCTAAACTCGTGCGCACGTCTACAACCCAACAACCCGCCATAATGGTGTGAGATGACCACGTTATTCCATCCCATCGTCACTAGTGCCCCCTCAAGGCATCCAGGCCACGCGCAGCTGGGATTAACTTGAAGACGATGATGGCCAAGCACCCTTGAGGCCAGATGCGTCAAACCTAACACCTCGAGCCCAATGCCACCACTGATGAGGCGATATCACGTGAAATTCCTTCACACTTCCAAGGGCTGCACGAGAGAAATCTTTGTTTAAAACCTTTGCTTGACTCTCTAAGTGAAGCGGCTAAGGCTTGGTGGACAAACCCACTAGGTTCGGTCACGTAAACCCAGAAAATCAGGGTCATCGCTACTAGGCCCACGAATATGACCTACGACCCATAGAGATATCCAGACAATCGGTTGTTTTTCGACCAAGATGCCAAAGTGCCCAGGACTAGAGGGCTACTCACGAGGATACGTACCCCAAGTATCCTCACCAAGGAGTTTAGTGTGAGGCCACTAAATGTTCCGACTCAATCTCTACGCCAACTATCTAAGTCTCATCCACCGAGGATGTACTCGAACTCAGGGGCTCCTTGAGCGGTGATCCGAATCTCTTCCTCTGAAGACGTCACTCGGACTTGGGCACTAGGTGAAATAGTATTTGTAGGGGTAGCTCTAGAGGCTTTCTAGTGGCGGTTTGTCCATCCACCCCTACTCAAGCGCTTCTACAAATTTTGTATTTGTAGGGGCGGTTCTCAGACTGCCCCTACAAATCGATTTGTAGAGGCGGCTGGTGTTATCAGCCGCTAGAAATCAATTTCTAGAAATCACAAAAAAGGGGCAAAAAATAGCATTTTTTTAATATGAGGAGGTCCCCACCTGACAGCCACACACCCCCACTCTATGGTTGCAGCATTTTTTTCATGATTTTTGCACACTTTGCGTTGGCCGGGATTCGAACATGCAACCTCTCCCTCGCACACAAACTCCTCTACCACTATACCTCACGATCACTTGTGTCTACAATCCATTTTGGTTCCCCACATATTATACAAAACTGAGCATAAATTGATTATTTGATGCCCTAAACTAATTCAAATGAAAAAGTTGTCAACTACAAAGTTTTATAACTTTTTGAGATATACAACTTTTATTTTAGTAGTTTCTCCATCCGAGGTCACTTATAAAATTTGAATTTCAAATTTGACAAATTCGAACGTAGTTTTCTATGACAAGATGATTTCAAATGAGAAAGTTACCAACTACAAAGTTTCATAACTTTTTAAGATATACAACTTTCATTTTTATTGTTTGTTCATCCGAGGTCGTTTAAAAAATTAAAATTTCAAATTTTTGAAAATTCAAACGTAGTTTTCCTTGACAAGATGATTTCAAATCAAAACGTTGTCAACTACAAAGTTTCATAACTTTTCGAGATCTACAACTTTCATTTTAGTTGTTTCTCCATCCGAGGTCGTTTATAAAATTTGAATTTTAGTGCTTAATTTTTAATACTCGGTGTCTATTTGTAGGGGCTGTTCAATATTGAGCCGCCCCTACAAATCTGATTTGTATGAACGGTTGGATATAGAGCCGCCCCTACAAATCGGACCATTTGTAGGGGGCGGCTGATAACACCGGACGCCTCTACAAATCTATTTGTAAGGACGACTTATTTAACAACCATTTGTAGGGGTGGCTCAATATAGAGCCACCTCTACAAAGAAAGAGAGACGTTGTCACAAATCGTTTTTGTAGTAGTGGGGACCTCCCTGTCCCGATGCATGTGAGAACTTGGGAAGACACTTCATAGCGCCCAAGGCAGCAACCAAGTGGGGGTGTTGGGGTCAAAGCTCAAGGATGCTAAATGATAAGTTTGATAGTTTAGAAACTTGCCACATGATATGATTATGGATTGGAATTAGGCTAAAATGACTACCCTTACTAGCATTAGTTATTCGATAGCTCAGTTAGTTCAGTTTTTCTGGGGGAACCTATTTATTTGGCCAAAGGTCTTAATTCAAAAACGGGCCTAGCATTTTTCTAGATTTATTTGAAGATTTAACGTATTAATCCTTCAATCTATTTATCTGAGCCGAAGGTATTAACTTAAGGGACCTCGTATTTTTCTAGGTTTATTTGAAGATTTAACGTGTTATTCTTTTTACTGATAGCCTGGTAGGCGATATGGTCTTCAACAATTAGATGCTTACGATGACTTTATTCGGCTCAGGATCTGCCAGACCAGTATCTTTAAGATGATTACAGGAGTAGTGTGCGTGTGAGTTCTTAACATTGATTGTGAATGTATGAACTAGTATCAGAGCGCGCGCCTTCGCGCGCCCGTGTAGCAGTATCAGGGAGCGACTACATATCTTCCGGATGATTTTATTTCAGTCCATCAATCAGATTTATATCCAATCATTACATGACGCCTAGTTTCCTGAAAGCAGAGCAAAATCTGGTAGATAAAGGCAATTGCACCCAGATTTTACAGGAAAATAAAACAATAAAGAGTGAATGAAATTACAACAATCGACAACCAGATCTAATCAAATATGCGACCTCCTCACATGTAGCAACAATTCCACCATCAGCTTTACATGCTCAGCAGAGAGAAAATCTTGCAAAAAATAAGTAAATCCTCATTTGAATAAAAGAGATACAAATGAAATGAAAGATAGAATAATCAACATTAATGGAAAATACATTGTTATGGTCACGCTCATGTTCAAGTTGACGTGATGACCTCCATCTAAATTTGATATTTAAAAAATCATACAGTTACAACTTGCAAAAGCTACCATACTGACAAAACTGAGATGTCAATTACTAAAATTATTTACTTATGTACACAAAGAATTAGAGATCAAAAGTACTGAAAAACTACCTTGCCAAGATAGCTCCTTCCATTTTTTCTAAACCTACTCACTTGAATACTTGTTCTAGCTGCTAATCAAGAAAACCGGCTTGATGCACTGCTGATAGACAGAGAATAGTGAAACTGAGTATAGGCAATTTAATAGTAATAAAGCAGAATTTCTACTGACACAAAAATATTCAAACACTGACACTCAAAAAACATAATAGAGTATTCACTATTGCATGAAAGTGACCTTCACAATTTTAAGCATCCTGATGCACCATCCCAACTGCATCACAGTACTCTGACTATTTTACTTCTATTTAGTTACTGAACAGAGTTTTTGAAAGCTGAACCAAACTGTAAGTACAAAGCACAAAAAAAAACTGCTAGGCAGAGGTTCAAACCTCTTAGCTGCAGTTAGTCACGGCAAAGGGAAAAGGAACCAGTTGCAACCAAATCAAAGGATTTGACTAATATTGCTGTTCTTCTTACCTAAAAGACGGGAAGCAGCTAACATGCCCATGAAACCGCTACACCCCAACGTAAAAAATAAGAATGAACTCAAAACTTATTAACCGAAACTAATAGCAGCATTTACCTTGCCTGAACTAATAGGAACATTAACTGTAGCATGAAAGGGATATCAAATGTTTCTCTATAGAGTCAATCTTACAAAAGAAGAATCAGTGTACAACTCTAAGTAAGAATCAACTCTAAGTTGTCGTTATCCTCGTCACCTGTTTGTTTGTTTTGTTGGTTCCCCTCATCACCTGTTTTTTTTATTGTGTTGGTTCCCACTCGTGTGTGTACAAATATCTGTCTTAGTAGTTAAGATGAGAAGCAGGATGAGAAGCAACTTCGCTGGGAAGCCGCTTCAACAAATCTTTTTGAACTTAGCCTAAAAATATTAGACTTTGCTCTAGGCGCAAAGACAAAATTGTGAAGACTCATTTGGATGGCCTAGATAAAAATGTTAGGATGGATGTTTCTTTTGTAAAAAAAAGAAAAGTTATTTTTCCTATAGCGCAAAGAACCTTCTTTATTTAGAACGTTCTTTGTTGATATAATAAGATTAAGGCTATGAAAGGCAACAATGACAGGTATGATATACATACGAAAATGTTTGGGCTATGTCTACATGAATTGTGCTACTTGAGCAGAGACCAAAATTGGAAGCCTCGTCAATTTAATATAGCATTCCACTATGGTTAGGTTAAAAAAAATAGAGCATCATCAGCATGCTAAATCATTTTGTGAAACCTGGTTGGTGGTTGACTGAAAGAATTCAAAGGAGAATACGTAGCATATTTTTTTAGTGTGATAGGTTGCATAGAAGTCTCTAAATAACCAATTCCAGATTTGAGCGACGATCTAAAATAAAGGGAACTAATTAAAAAATAGATGTGAAGCATGTATTTTACCTCCGCAGGCTTACACCTTGAGGCCGAGTGATCCAAGCGATCCAGGCAATGATGATTCACTTCTTTAGCATTTGAATAGAATTAGAGTTTTCGTAGTCTTTGACAGGGAAAATGAAAGCACGTTCTCAAGTGATATATTGTGCACTCACAGATTGCATAAATCTGTTAGTTTGTGATAGAGCGCAGGTCTAAGCATTGGGGTAATAATCATATTAGACTCCAACAGGTGATAATATTTTTTATCATAACCTGCTGATGCAATGCAACTTATACGCAACAATCTTATGTGATGACCATAAAGGAAATTACCTATCAGCTGGAAAAAATTGTCTGAACAGAGATCCTTTCCAAGCATTACATATAGCTTCTTCTGAGTTTCTGTACATAATAGAAACAAATATGCAGAGGATAATAATCATTCTAGAGTACAGTAACTTTTAGTTGGTAAAAGTCTTCGTATGGATTAATTGCTGAAATTACATTCTCACTAATACCAGTGATCCAGGCAATGATGATTCACTTCTTTAGCATTTGAATAGAATTAGAGTTTTCGTAGTCTTTGACAGGGAAAATGAAAGCACGTTCTCAAGTGATATATTGTGCACTCACAGATTGCATAAATCTGTTAGTTTGTGATAGAGCGCAGGTCTAAGCATTGGGGTAATAATCATATTAGACTCCAACAGGTGATAATATTTTTTATCATAACCTGCTGATGCAATGCAACTTATACGCAACAATCTTATGTGATGACCATAAAGGAAATTACCTATCAGCTGGAAAAAATTGTCTGAACAGAGATCCTTTCCAAGCATTACATATAGCTTCTTCTGAGTTTCTGTACATAATAGAAACAAATATGCAGAGGATAATAATCATTCTAGAGTACAGTAACTTTTAGTTGGTAAAAGTCTTCGTATGGATTAATTGCTGAAATTACATTCTCACTAATACCAACATTTAAGAATAAGAAAAATAACAGAGAACTTGCAAATGTCTCTTAACAATCAGATGCCACCAATAATGGAAATTAACTATTGACAAAAATACACCATGAATAATTCCTATTCATATGAACTGATCGAGTTTTATTCTCTGCATCAAATTCTGACTCCCCTAGAAAAGAGGACTGGAGATAATGAGACTGTACCAGGAGAAGCTAGAATAGCTCGTCGCAAAAACATGTTAACAATGTAACTATTTTTAGCAAACAATAGACATGTTTATGGCAAATAACATAATGAGAGTGAAGGAAAATAAATAGAGGGAAAATATCACAGTGCAAAAAAATGTCAGCTATTTGTTCTTTTCAAGGCATTATAACATTGAGTATTCTGAATTGGTGCTTTGGATGTATGGAAGTGAGGTTTGACATTATAGATCATGTTGGATGTATGCGGTAATTTTTTGCCAGAGATAATTTGGAAGAACACTAAAATTGGATGTTTGGAACTATTTATTGGCCCTGGGTCCATTTTTATGTGCTACATTGTTGTATTTGTAAGCTTTCTTTCTACAAATACTGAAACAAATAGGGAAAAAGTTCATCAAAACCCATATATCTCTTCTGTAGGGATACTCTTCACCAACCTCAAGTAATCAAAACGAAATTTGAGTAAACAACTTGCAGAAAACAATGCACTTCTTTGAATTTTGAACCTTTTCAAACACCAAACACCAAAAACAATCAGAAGGGGAAGGTACCAATGTTAATTGGCAGATCCTAAACTAAAGTACATATATTTCTGTTAAAAGTGTCAAGCAGAGTATATTACCAAATGCTAATTGGTAGATCCTAAACTATCTTACCTTTCAAATTAACACACGATATCGTAAGCACCGGTGAATCTTGGAACAACATAGCACTCAGTATAGGAAAAAAATAATTTTCAAAGAATATTAGAGATCAATATATCAAATCAAGTTTAGAATGATCTACCGCCAGCTGCCTCCAGATAGACATCTCTCTAGCACCATGAAGCACTGCATCATGGAATTTGGCCTTGAGATCTACCAGGCATGCTGTAAAAACCTGAGATCTGTACAGTAAGCCTCTTAGATGGTGGGCACCTGGAGTGTGTCAATAGGAAACCAAGGATTTGAATCATTCTAAGGAAAAAGGAGACAAGCATAAACAAAATGGAGGATAAAATGGAGGTAATTTTCATAAGGCTTGCAGTGTTTTTAGTTAGAACCAGAGTCCTATATAAACAATTATGCATCAGTGGCTAAACTGCTAAAGTGATATAGTATAGACCATGTATTGCAACAAAACTAATCTCTATTTATGTCCTGGTGTGCCATATAAGACGGGATACAATTTTTACGACCACTGAAAGGTACATGTAACAAATCAGATTTAGTAGGACATATTTTCTATATTAAAAAAGCAGTGGATATATTTTCTGGTGTATGAACGTAAAATGGAACTCTGGATGCATACTGAGATGTAAAAAAACAAAGAAATGTAGAATTAGTATCCTGGGTTGTCAATGACCATGGTATTTCATAGTAAATAAATTACCATTATTATTGATAGGTGACTCTAATAAACTATCACAAATGATGATTTCTCTTAATCGTAATTTACACACTTTGCAAATCTACACATCTTTAGGCATCGTCTACAGCTATGCTGTACAACAATCAAGGGAGAGCCTTGCTTGACCTACAGACAACCGCTGAATATGCAAACAAAAAACACAATGAGATGATATACAATCAAATTTTCCGTAGAATTAGCCAAGACAAATTCGGTCTTACCTCCAACCTGACCAATAAGCACTTGCCTCTCTAATCTGATGGATCTACGGGCACTGAACGCCAATGTTGCTGGTCCCTTTTCAAACCGATTAATTAATTTCTTCAAAAATGTATACCTGGAGGAAATACATGTTTGTGACAATGGGTAGAGGGCAAAAATGAAGGAGAAAAAGTTTTCAGGTGCAGCAGAGGTTGTGCAATGCACATGGAAGCAAGCGACCAGATTAAACCTTGGCAAGCTTGGCTAGTTGACTGTACAGGTATAAAACAATGAAAGTAAGAGTAAGACAGTGAGCATTATGTCTTAGATCTCTTTTCATTCGGGAAAATAACTGTCTTCGCCCCTAAGTCTGCAAGTTCAGTTGTTAGCTGATAAAAGAAGTAGGAAATAATTATTTAGTGCAGTTATCGTATAAGACCGTACAGTTGTTGGCAAAAAAAAATTTGAGGTCAACTGCAGTTATCATAGATCCATCAGCTACGATCTTACAGACCATATAATAATAACCAAATAATATAAAGGCAGCGGCACTATAACAGTTCAAAACAAAAGGAGCACCTAACAGGCATGTAAAAACGGGTACTAACCTGAGAAGAAGCATAGCGTGTGCACCAGGTGATGCAAGGTATTCCTAAAAAAGGTGATCAATAAATCTAGCTGCGAAAAAATAGAAGAAAATGACAGGCATTAGCAAATCTTTCTAGCAGAAAAGGGAATGGCAGAATTCAGTAAACGAAAGCACGGATCTGAAGAGCAGGCATTAGGACCTGGTTGCCGCCGCTACTGTCGTCGGCGACTTGTAGCACATGCAGCTAGGGTTTCCTGTAGCACATGAAGAGGCCGGAGCAGAGGAAGGAGGCAGCTCAGGGACAGCCAAGGCGGCGGCCACCGGCTGGGCCGGTCGCGCCGCGCCGTGGCCGGAGACGACCACCACAGGGGCGCACGCGCGGCACCGCGGTGCAGCCCGGGAGCGCCTCGCACCCCCAGTGCCTTGTCCCGTGAGCCTGCGGCGCTGGGCCACCTGGCACGGCACGATGCGAGGGGAGAGGAGGAGGAGGACCGCAGCCGCCGCGTCCGCACCGGCGGTCGCCGCGTCCGGATCGAGAGGGAGAGGGAGAGAGCGCTGGGGAGAGAGAGGGCGACGGGGAGAGAGAGGAGAGCGACGGGAAGAGACGAGATATTTCCAGATGGGTTGAGAAGGAGAAGCTGGAGTATATATCTGATTGAGTGGATTTGGATGAGAAGCCGGAGCAGGTAAAGAGAAGCTAAGCAAAAGGCAGCTAAGCTAAGGAGAAGCAGGAGGAGCAGCTTCGCACGAAAGCAGATTCAACGATTTTAGGCCGCAGGATGGGAAATCGGACGGCCACAAAATTTCGGGACGACGTGGACGGTGGTTCCTTCGGGAAACCACCTCTGGCTTGTATAGGTAAATGTGACGAGGGTCTATGTCTGAACAGTGTTTAGAAGAAGAAGAAAAAAACACACTGCAACATGAGTTGTCAGACACGCAAAGGTATTCGCTCCTATGCGGATACGCAGCTATGCTGTGAAACGTTGACTGCTGACCCATCGATAACAAACTGCACTGCACACCTGTATATATATATATGTATATACTAAAATAGCCTAGGCGTAAAAGTTGACCAGCACCGCAAATATTGAATTGAATTGAACACGTCACATCTCTTAGCCGTCGCACCGGCAAATGGACCCGGTCCTGGCTGTGCCCTGCATCTTTAATTTGTGTCTGTAACGTCAAATGCCTGAAGGCGGTGAAGGCAGTACTAGCGTGCTACGTATATACGGAGTACATACATATAGACGCACGACGTCCGTGCCTTCCAGCAACAACTCGGTGACGGCTGCTGTGGTGCTGGTAGCAACAGCAAGTAGCAACCATGGGAAGTGCTTCGGCCAACGTCCGTGAGATCTGCCGCGCACAGCGTGCCGACGGCCCTGCAGCCGTGCTCGCCATCGGCACGGCCAACCCGGCCAACTGCGTGCTCCAGGACGAGTTCCCGGACTTCTACTTCCGCGCCACCAAGAGCGACCACCTCACTGGCCTCAAGGAAAAGTTCAAGAGAGTTTGTAAGCATGGAACCTCATCAACCAGCTAGCTTAGCTTTGTTGTTTACCGTAACTTTAGCCGATCAGAGCTGAAACATTATCTAGATCGACATGCACGTACACACGCTTCACTGCCGATGGATGCATGCATGATGTTGCCAACTAGCTAGTATGTGATTGTGATTTCTATGTACCCCAGGCCAGAAGCTGGGCGTGCAGAAGCGCTACCTGCACCACACCGAGGAGCTGCTGAGCGCGCACCCGGAGTTCCTCGACGACTCCTCGCCGTCCCTCGACGCGCGGCTGGACATCGTCAAAGACCGCCGTGCCGGAGCTCGCCGCGCAGGCCTGCAGGAAGGCCATCGCCGAGTGGGGCCGCCCGGCCGCCGACATCACGCACCTCGTCGTCACCACCAACTCCGGCGCGCACATCCCGGGCGTCGACTTCCGGCTGGTCCCGCTGCTGGGCCTCCGCCCGACCGTGCGCCGCACCATGCTCTACCTCAACGGCTGCTTCGCGGGCGCCGCCGCGCTGCGCCTCGCCAGGGACCTGGCCGAGAACAACCGCGGCGCGCGCGTGCTCGTCGTCTGCGCCGAGGTCACCGTCCTGCTCTTCAACGGGCCCGAGGAGGGGTGCTTCCAGACGCTCGTCAACCAGGGCCTGTTCGGCGACGGCAAGGGGGCCGTCATCGTCGGCGCCGACCCAGTGGCGGTCCCGGCACCGGCCGAGCGCCCGCTGTTCGAGATCGTGTCCGCCGCGCAGCGGCGCAGGCCATCATACCGGAGTCCGAGGGCGTCATCACCATGCACCTCACCAGGGGCGGATACGGCGGCAACATCTCCACTAGGCAGTGGTTTCCTTTTTTTTTTTTGCCGAAATCTCCTGATATTTCAGATTTATCCTTTTTATCCATAGGTGCCGATAAGAAAATATCTTTCTTTTTCGTATAAATTTTGTTTAAATTTATTTAAATTTAATTAAATTCACTTAAATTTAAATTAAATTTTATTTGAATTTGGTCCGATATTTTCGATATATCCTGTTTATTCTCTTTATTTGTGACCCCGATAAATTTTAATTTCCGAAAATAAAAACCTTCCCCGTACTCATCGGCGACAACATCGAGCGCTGCCTCACGGACGCTTTTGCGCCGCTCGGCATTATTGGCGCCGAATGGAACGACCTGTTCTGGGACGTGCACCCGGGCTCGTCGGCGATCCTAGACCAGGTCGACGCCGTGCTCAAGCTCAAGCCTGAGAAGCTGGCGGCGAGCAGACGTGTCCTGAGCGAGTACGGGAACATGTTCGGCGTCACGGTGATCTTCGTGCTCGACGAGCTGCGCCGCCGGATGGAGAATGGAGAAGAGGAGGGGACGCCAGAGTGGGGGGTCATGGTGGCGTTTGGACCCGGGCTCACCGTTGAGACTATGGTGCTCCACCGATCAGGCACCCCAGCCGAGAAGAAGCTGGCTGAGGCATGAGAAGGTGGACGTGACCAATTTGTGTTGGAAGTTGGAACTTGGATAAGGATTGCATGCATGTTCCTTGGTCAACATTCCGTTTATGCCTGTATGTAATAATGTGCAAGACTATGCTCGTTTCGTTTGAATTCTTGTGTAGTAATACTATAAACGCAGAGTCGGATAACTGATCTCATTGCAGACGTTTATTGTTGACTTTAGGCTATAATAAATAAAGTCAAGTACATAAACAACTGCTAAACTTCATTTGACTACAAATACAGTAAATGCAATGCAAGTGATCGGAGTGACTTCTATGGAGAGGGTTCTTAATATTCCAGTGACGTGGCTTTCCACCAAACTGTCAACTTTCCCAACATTACGGGGTTGTGTCACGTATGTGATGTCTCCCGCGTAGAGCCGCCATTTTTTATAGTTATTGGTTGGCAGAGACAAGCAACATGTAATTTTGTTATAGGTGTTATCCTTTTTTTAACATGGAAGAGATCTCCATTACGCAATAACTGGGTCCAAATCATTGGCCAACAGTATATGGATACAATTTGGAATACTTTCAAATACAGGAGCAGTACCCGGACTCAAATTGCACCCAATAGCAGCAAGGCCATGAGCCACTGCATTACAAGATCGTGGATTATGAACTACTGACCAAGAAACAAAATTAAGCCGCAAAAAAGCCCTCAGTTCCCACACCAGGCCGCTCGCTGAGCTTCGATCAGTCTCCGCAGACATCACCTACTGAACTACCATCGATGCATCCGTCTCTAGGATCACCCTTTGCAGGCCAAGGTCAGAAGCCCGCTGAAGAGCTTGTAAACAGGCTATCAGTTCTGCATGAAACGGTTCTAACACCTTCTCCAATTTGCCAAAAACAGTACTGATTACCTCCCCTTTGGAGTCACGAATCACAAAGCCCAACCCCCAGCTTGATCATTGTGTTGGAAGATCCCATCACAACTTATTTTTCACAAACTCTGGTGGTGACTTTCTCCATCATTCCTTTGCTTCTCTCCTTCGCAGACTCTGCATCTTTCCGACCACCAAAAATACAACAAGATGATCACCTGACATTGCAATTTTTTTTAGTTTCAGAATTATCTCGACTACCTCCCTTGCTGTCTACGCATTCACCAGGTTTTGTCTAATCTGTTCAAGGTTCAATTCATCCCAAATCTTTCTCGCACACTTGCATTTGAAAAATAGGTGGCCGTCATCTTCGTCATATCTCCCACACAACACACATCTCGTATCTATTTTCATCCCACGCAGTTTGAGGTTGATACGTAGTGCCAGGCTATTATGACTGAATCTCCACATGAAATGCATCATCTCCCTTGAACATGTGATCTTCCAAAGCTCCTTCCAGAACCTTTCCTGCCTTCTTCCTGAGGACGTAGCAGCTCTCACAGCTCTAACCCGATTTCGCCTCTTGTACTCATAATGCACTTTGTAGGCTGACTTCACCGTGAAAATGCCATTCTTATTGTAATGCCAATCTGGGATATCATCCATTCCCTCATGTACTGGAAGGCTCAAAATCCAGCTCTGCATTCTGTATGTGTCCCTAACAAGCCCATTTACCCCCTCCGTGATCAAGCCATCTTTTTCAGCCATGTTCAAAAGTGCACTGAATCGGGGATCCCCCGGACGTAGGCCTCGCTCTGGCTGGAAACTAGCTGAAAGATTGCCATTTATCTTCACCTTATAAGACACCATGGACACGCAGTTCATTATCAGATTGATCGACTCATGAAAACCCAGCCTTGCCATCATAGCTCCCCAAAAGGACCATTCAACCCGATCATATGCCTTTTTCATGTCCAATTTTACAGCCCACCGTTCTGCACCCTCCTCTTATTGCGCATATAAAGTCAGCTCATAGGCTATCAAAATATTATCTGAAATTAGCCGCCCGGGAACAGAAGCACTCTGATTCGGAGACATGATTGTGTTGGCCCACAGGATCAATGGTTCAGGTGAGTCGACCACCCATCAGTCTTGCCGACCACGATAAACGTTGTTCAACCATACACTATGGCTAGAGGTAGAAGAAGGGAGGGAAAATAGAGCATACAAATACAGCAGAGACACCAGCGTTGACCGGAGCTCTGTATAGGAGATGGCAAATCTGAACTCTCTCTTTACTGAGTTGCAGTGGCAAACTATATATACAACTCTATTCATCTAGTCCTAGTATAACTGCCATGTTGCTACAGTGCCTAGATGTGACAGCAGGGCTGACTCTGGCGCCTGCTCCTGTTGTGGCTACAGTGCGGCAGGTGAGCCGTTCGGCGCCTGCCCCTGTAGTGGCTACAGTAGCACAGCAGGGTACCTTTTCGTCGTCGTCTTCCCTTACCGTGTGTTCACACAAGGGAGTAGTAGATTATCTAACAATTCTTCCCCTAATCCTACTGCTAACCCTTAAACCCCCTCCATGCCGATCATCTCCTTCAGCTCCGTGAGTCGAAGACGGCCGAGCGGCTTGGTGAGGACGTCCGCGAGTTGCCGACCAGTTTCAATGAACTCGATGACGATCTGCCCTCCATCGACACAGTCCCTAACGAAGTGGAACTTAACGTCGATGTGCTTGCTCCGGTCATGGAGAACCAGATTCTTCGCGAGGGTGATGGCGGGCTGGTTGTCCACCATCAGTGCTGGTGGGTGAGCTTCCACACCGATCAGCTCGCCCAGCAGCCAGCGCAGCCACACAACTTGGCACGCCGCTGTGCTGCCGCTACGTACTCTGTCTCGCACGTAGATAGCGCCACCACCTTCTGTTTCAGTGACAACCATGTGATCGAGCCGACCCAAGGAAGACGAGCAGGCCAGATATGCTCCGCCGTCCGTCAATGTCCCCCGCCATGTCTGCATCGCTGAAAACAGTGAGCTGCAACCTACTTCCGTCGGTCTTGGGAAAGACGATCCCCTGATCCACCATCCCCTTGAAGTAGCGTAGTAGCCGCTTCACTGCAGCCCAGTGATCCTCGCTGGGATCCTCCATGAAACGACTGACGTAGCCCACGGCGAACGCAATGTCTAGCCTCGTGTGGACTAGGTAGCGCAGACCGCCGACGATACTCCGGTAGAGTGTTGCATCTACCTTCGCCGTGGTACTGGCCTTTGTCAGCTTTAGCCGCTCCTCTATCGGAGTCACGCATGGCTTGCACTCAGCCATGCCGCTCCGCTCCAACAGCTTTGAGGCGTACGCACTCTGATCGAGCGTGAGTGCTTCCTTCTCCTGTCTCACCTCAATGCCGAGGTAGTAGGAGAGCGCCCCGAGATCGCTCATTCGAAAAAGAACCGCCATCTCACGCTTGAAGCTGTCGATGTCCTCTGCACATGCACCGGTGATGATCAAGTCGTCCACATACACGCCGACAACGAGCTCTTCCTTCCCCCATCGCCGCGTGTAGAGCGCGTGCTCGGTTGCACACCTTATGAACCCAAGCTCGCCCAGCGTGGCGTCAAGCTTGGCGTTCCACGCTCGTGGGGCTTGCCGTAGCCCGTAGAGCGCCTTTTGCAGTCGGACCACCCTATGCTCCACTCCCTTGACGGTGAAACCCGAAGGTTGTTTGACAAAGACTGTCTCCGCCAGCTCGCCATTGAGGAAGGCCAATTTTACGTCCAGGTGATGGACGCGTCAGTCCTTTGCTGCTACCAACGCTAGTAGCAAACAGACAGACTCCATGCGCGCTATTGGCATAAAGACTTCCTCGAAGACGATGCCCTCGCGCTGAACAAAGCCTCGGGCGATGAGGCATGCCTTGTGCTTGACAATGGTGCCGTGCTCGTCCCGCTTGACCTTGTACACCCACTTTAGGCTGATCGGACGACATCCGAGAGGTGGATCGACGAGCTCCCAAGTCTCGTTTTCCTCGATCACCTTCATCTCTTCCAGCATCGTCCATCGCCAATTTCCATCGCGCTCGGGCAGCGCAAATGTGGGTGGTTCCTCTGCACTGACGAGCAGCAGCTCTTGGTCATTGAGTAGCCAACCCACCAGGCCTAAGGGCCCTGTGCCGCCGATGATGTCATCCAGCCTATGGAACCGCACCTCCTTACCTTCATGGAAGGCATCCACGAACTCAGTGATGTCACTTGGAGGTGAGGTGAACTCGATCGATGTCGATGGAGTTCCCTGTGTCCGCCGGAGTGCTCGGCATAGCACCTGGAGTGCTCGGCACCCTAGATGCAGTGCTCCACACTACTCCTAGACCGCTCATCACCACTCCTGGAGTGGTCTGCATCCCCCAGGAGTGCTCGGCACCCGTCTTGCAGTGGTCGGCACCACTGCAAGACCCCTCGGCTCCACTACGGGAGTGTTCGGCACCCATCCTGGAGTGGTCATCGCCACTACAGGACGTCCTGGCTCCACTCCTAGAGTGCTCGGCACCTCTCCTAGAGTGCTCGGCACCTCCCCAGGAGTGTTTGGCTCTATCGCTGGAGTGCTCGGCACCCCTTTCGGAGTGCTCAACACCTCTTCCCCAGCATCTCCACCACCATGGATGACCAGGTGCTCGATGATGAAGGTGCTGGTGAAGCCACCAGCTTCCCCTATGCCAGTACTGTTCTAGTCCTAGGCCACCTTCTCGTTGAACCGGGCATGCCACAGCCATGGTTCCTCGGTGTGCCTTGCGGCTAGGCACACCGGCTGCTCTTCCTTCAGGTCGAGCAGGTACAACTAGTCCTGGGACCTCTTCACCTTGGCAAGAAGTCACTGCTCCCGATCCCTGATCCTGAGGACTCCATCCTTGATCAGTACCTCGCTACCACGCTCATCCAGCTGGCCAATGTTGATGATGCTTGAACGCAGCTGTGGAATGTAATATACATCCGTTAGCGCGCAGTGCTCGCCGTTCTGACACCTGAAGATGATGGTGCCGCGTCCTTGGATTGCCACCCTTGAGCCGTCACCAAACATCACCGTACCAGTAACATCGTCATCGAGCTAGGAGAAGGCTGCCTTGGAGCCCGTCATGTGGTTGCTAGCACTAGAGTCCAGATACCACCGCTGCTCCTGCTCGCCGCCCACACATCTGAGGTGGACTTGGGTGCACGGTTCGTCAAGGTTGATAGCTTTTAGGGCCTTCCTAGGTCCTTCCACCGTTGTCAATTCTCCCTTCTCCTCGGCCTCGATGTCGTGCAGTGCACAGAACGTCACCATTAGGATAGTGGCCTCATCATCATCATCAGCTTGCGCTAGATGAGCCTCAGCCTTCTTCTCCTACTTGCGATTTAGGCACTCCTGATGCCCAATGGCCTGTCTTCCCGCAGCACCGGCAGGCATTGGTGTCGACCTGCTTCTTCTTCTCCGAAGAAGCCTTGCCGCGGCACTTGCCATCGCCACCGTGGCTGGAGGAGGCTACCCTAGAGTTCCACCGAGCAGCCCACTCCTCCTCTATCAGCAGCAGTTGCCGCTGTCCTTCATTGTTGTCGCCTGCTCCAGACGCTCATCCACCACCCATAGATGGCCTGTCACATCCTCGATGGTGAGGGTGGACAAGTCCAGCATCATCTCTATGGAGAGAGCGATCTAGATGTACTTTGCTGGCACCGAGTGGAGGTACTTGGAGACCGCCTCCTCTTCATCGATGGTGACGCCATGGCTCTTTAGCTTGCTGATGAACATCTGCAGACAGAGGGAGAAGTCCTCTACCAATTCACCATCCTTGAACTTGAGGTTGGCATACTCCTGCTTCAGAAGCTAGGCCGTCGCCTTCTTTGCGCGGTCGGAACCGACACTCATCGCCGTAATAGCCTCCCACGCCTCCTTAGCAGAGCTTTTCACCTCCAACGACTCCCTATACTCTGCCGGTATAGCAGCGAGGATAGCCTCCAATGCTAACATGTCATCTTCTTCATTGTTGGTGCCCTTCTCAACAGCATTCCAGTGCCATCGGGCTCTGAGCATGATCTTCATGGTCACCGACCACTCGCCATAGTTGGTGCGAGTCAACGTCGGCCAACTGGTGCCGCTTGAAGGACACGTGGACGCCTAAGAGGGGGGGGGTGAATTAGGCAACTTAAAAATCTAACTCTAAGCTATGCATGTGGAGATCACTCAAATGGTGTATCAACACTCTTGATATGTTTCCTCAGCTCCACACTACTCAAATGGCCGGTTGGGGGTTGTATTTATAAGCCCCACTGAGAAAGTAGCCGTTGGGGTAGAACTCCCGCAAATCGCTCATCGATCGACCGACGAAATCGTCCCCGACCGACGATCCGGTCATCCCGACCGTTAGCCGCGCGAACTCTCGATCGGGACGCCGCCGGCGTCGGTCGCTCGCCACCGGACGCGTTCGGTCGTAGTTTCACGCGCCTGGAACCTCTCTGTACTCGATCGGACGCTGTGTTCCTACGTCCGGTCGGTTGCCAGCGTCCGGTCCTTGCGTCCGGTCGCCTGTCTGCCGAGCCACCGGTCCAGCGTCCGGTCGCGCTTCCAGCGTCCGGTCCAGGTGTCCGATCGCCTCTCTCATGAGCTCGTTTCTTTGCGATCTTGCGCGCACGGCTTGGTTCCTATCTTCATGCTTGGACTTTGCTTGACATCTTGGGTCTTTTCTTATGCTTCTAAGGTCTTGCTTGAGGTGTTGATCATCAGATCATCATGTCGCCTTCGTCCAAGTCACGTCTTGCACCCTATTGGACTACAAAACAAACACTTGCAAATTCATTAGTCCAATTTGGTTGTGTTGGTCATCAAACACCAAAATCCAAAGTAAATGGGTCAAGGGTCCATTTTCCTTACAATCTCCCCCTTTTTGGTGATTGATGACAACACGACCAAAGCAAGCAAATGATAAAAAAATTTAAATTTAAAAATTATCTACTTGCTAGGATGCAATGCAAAGGGCAAGGTTATATGATACTAATTGATAGATACCAATTAAAACTTTACTTAAAAGCATGTCTTGCCCTTGCAAATGTCCCCATGTGATATTATGGATTAAAGCCTATCTTTCTAAAAAAATTCTCCCATTACATAGACTAATCCATAATTCACTTTCCTCCCTTTCTCAGACCATTACCACTTGTAGACATCAACTTGATGCTTGCCTTTGGTCCTTCAAATTCTCCCCCTTTGGCATCAAACACTAAAAAGGAAGACATTAGTAGCACAAGGGAGGGTCAAATTTCATGATCCTTTGTGTATAGAGTGAAATGGATCACAAAATTTGACTCTCGCATTATATAGACTAAGCTCCCCCTAAATATATGCATACATATGGTAGAAAGCAAAGCATATGCATAATTAGCAATTTGTTGCACAAGAGAGTTTAATCTATATAATGCATGGAGAAAGCATATAAATATGAAATTAAATCAACATGATGATGCCAATTGAAGAACGATGCTTCTCTTCGGGGACTCCATTTTCCCTGCAATGAGACCACTACACACATGATAAACTTTAAAAAGGTGTTAGTCTCAAAGCGTCCATCTTGTAGATGATCCTCCCCCTAAATTTGTGCATGGAGACATGGAATACTTGTAGTACTCATGCACAATTGATTTTGGAGTCAAAATACCACTTGAAAGATGATATTTGGGAGAAAATTATCTACAATTTGGACTTTGGCACATATTAGATAAACAATAGTAAGACAAGCTATGTGCCTTGCTCCTAAGCAATTTTAAACCATGTAGGTTTGCTCCAAGGGTTACAAATGAGACCGAGCAAGCCTACCATATGAAATACCTAGTGTATGCATGACAAAAGATATAAGCATGCAAATGCAACCCTAGGCATGAGGAGTAACTAGATGCTTAAAGATACCAATTGTAGGAAAATCAAATTGCAAGATGTACCAATTAAAAAGTAATAACATCTAGTTACCTAACATGGGAAGGGGAATTTAGGTTCATAGTATCCACTAACCCACTTGGCAATGACTTTGTCCAACATAATGCACCCCATGAAATGCACTCATACTTTGCCAAGACTCCAAATTCCCCGAGGACCGACGGACTTCTTACTTCCCTTTCGGGATCCAAACCTTCTTGGTGCTCTTCATGTTGGAAATGATTTCCTTTGGCACCCAAAAGCGTTTGACCCCATTGTTTGCTTGCTTGTTCACCTTGATGGCCACCACCTTGTCATTTTTCTTCTTCTTCAAGAGATAAGGTGTGGAGGCCTTCTTGTCCACCTTGTTGGTGTAGGTGTTGGAGAGCTTGCTTGTTTGCTTTTTCTCCTTCTTCTTTGCTCCTCCCCCATTCTTCACCTTGCACTCATAGGACTTGTGGCCTTCTTTGTGGCACACGTAGCAAACCACGGTTTGTCCTTCATCAAGCTTCTTTACTCCCTTGACGGTGTTATCTTGATGAAGTTGGGTTTGCTTCGCCTTGCCTTTCATTTGAGTCAAGTCCTTGGTGAGGCGAGCTACTTCTTGCTTGAGTTGCTCATTCTCTTTTGCAACCTCTTGTGTGCATGTATCTACAATCACTTTCTTAACACAAACTTGGTTGCACAAAGGTGAGTCTAAACATAAATCATTGCAAGAGTTAGATGCATCCTTTTTAATTATGTCATTTCTTTTAGATGCCTTGGTGGGGGTATTTTTTATGGCCTCAAGATTAGCAACTTGATTTGTTAGCTCATCACAATGTTTGCACATGATTTCCATTTTAGCAAGCAAACTTTGATAATCATTTTGTGAGCTAGCTAACTTTTCTTTTAATTTTTCATTTTTCTTTTCAAGTTGCTTATCATTAATTGTGCATGCACTTATTGTTGCACTAGCCTCAAGTTGCTCAATTTTGGTAGATAGTTCAACATTGAGATTTGCAAAGTTTTCATATTGTTCAAGCAAATTCTTGTATGCTTCTTGTGAACTACCTAGCTCTTCTTTTAAAGTTTTGAGCTTCTTTTGTTGACTAGTGCAAACTTTAGCATATTTAAGATTTTGTTGCACAATTGTATTGTAAGAAGGCAAATCATCATCACTATCACTCTCACTAGAGGATAAGCTTTTGTTACCTCGTGCCATAAGGCACACACGAGAAGAGCTTGATGATGAGTGCTTATGACCTCGCCTCTTGTGATGGTTTTCTTCTTCACTTGAAGAATCATCCCATGACCTTATTGTTGTGAGGGCTTTGTTTTTGCACGCCTTCTTCTTTGTCTTGGGTGTGGGCTTGTTTGGACAAACTTCCACAAAGTGCCCCATCTCGCTGCATCCGTAGCATCTTCTCTTTCTTTGCTCATTTCTTTGATTGGTGAAAATGAGATCTTGAATTTGGATGGGCACACCCTTGACATTGAGCCTTTGGATCATCTTCTCCACCTTGTTGATTAATTTGATTGATTCTTCATCAAGGTCGGAGGTGGAGGAGGAAGATTGATCATCATCACTTGATTCTTGTTCATCATCATCATCCTCATCTTCTTCTTCTTCACTTGAGGAGCTTGAGCTTGAGCTTGACTCAACTTTCTTGCCCTTCATCTTTTTCTTTTCGCTACAAGCGAGAGCTTTGCCTTTGCTTGATGAAGATGCTTCTCCTTGACCCATCTTACGTGACATTTCAAATGCCACTAGCTTGCCAATGACAATGCCCAGGGTCATGGTGCTCAAGTTCTCCATGTTGTGAAGGATGGCGATGATGCTTGCATATTTCTTTTGTGGTAGAACGGAGATGATCTTCCTCACGATGTCCGCATCATCTAGCTTTAATAATCCTATTGAATGGAGCTCATTGATAATTAGATTCAATCGAGAATACATATCACAAACAAGCTCATCATCATTCATAGCAAAGGAATCATAATTTTGCTTAGCTAGACAATGTTTTTGCTCACGGACATTACTTGTACCGTCATGGAGCTCTTGAAGTTTTAACCAAATTTCATGTGCCGTATTTAAGGTGAACACTTGGTTAAACACATCCATGCTAAATGATTCAAACAAGCAATTCTTAGCTCTAGCATTAAAATGCATTTCTATTTCATCACTCTTTGTGGGTTTTTCGGGATTCTTGATGGGTTTCATCCCGTCACGAGTGACTCTCCATACACCCAAATCAACCGCCTCAAGGTGGCAAGCCATTCTAGCTTTATAGTATGGGAAGTTAGTGCCGTCAAATTGTGGAGGCCTAGCGGTATCCATCCCCACCACTCTACAATAGCGTCGGCTCAACGACGGTTAAGCCAAAGGTCCAAATATGAGCCAACCGGCTTTGATACCACTTGAAGGACACGTGGACGCCTAAGAGGGGGGGTGAATTAGGCAACTTAAAAATCTAACTCTAAGCTATGCATGTGGAGATCACTCAAATGGTGTATCAACACTCTTGATATGTTTCCTCAGCTCCACACTACTCAAATGGCCGGTTGGGGGTTGTATTTATAAGCCCCACTGAGAAAGTAGCCGTTGGGGTCGAACTCCCGTGAAACTGCTACTGACCGGACGCTGAATCGTCCTGACCGGACGCGTTCGGTCGTCCCGACCGTTGTAGCCGCGAACTACCGATTGGACGCTGCCAGCGTCCGGTCGCCTGCCACCGGACGCGTCCGGTCGTAGTTTCGCGCGCCTGGAACCTCTCTGTACTCGATTGGACGCTACGTTCCTGCGTCCGGTCGGTTGCCGCCAGCGTCTGGTCCTTGCGTCCGGTCGCCTGTCTGCCGAGCCACCGGTCCAGCGTTCGGTCGCGCTTCCAGCGTCCGGTCGCCTCTGCGAGCTCGTTTCTTTGCGATCTTGCGCACGGCTTGGTTCCTATCTTCATGCTTGGACTTTGCTTGACATCTTGGGTCTTTTCTTGTGCTTCTAAGGTCTTGCTTGAGGTGTTGATCATCAGATCATCATGTCGCCTTCGTCCAAGTCACGTCTTGCACCCTATTGGACTACAAAACAAACACTTGCAAATTCATTAGTCCAATTTGGTTGTGTTGGTCATCAAACACCAAAATCCAAAGTAAATGGGTCAAGGGTCCATTTTCCTTACACCGCTGACCTCCTGCACCGTGTGAACAACGACCTCCTATCGTGGCTGGGCAGCCACAACAGTGCCACTGCTGTCGCCCATCTCCAAACCGTTCATCATCGCCAGTGATTAGTCCAGCGACGGCACTTGTACGGCTCCGATACCACTTGTTGGCCCACAGGATCACCGGCTTAGGTGAGTCGACCACTCACTAGTCTTGCCGACCACGACAAACATTGTCTGACCACACACTATGGGTAGAGGTAGAAGAAGGGAGGGAGAACAGAGCATACACACACAACAGAGACACCAGCGTTGGCCGGAGCTCTGTATAGGAGATGGCAAATCTGAGCTCTCTCTACAGTGACTAGATGTGACAGCAGGGCTGACTCTGGCGCCTGCTCCTGCTATGGCTACAGTGTGGCAGGTGAGCCATTCGGTGCCTGCCCCTGCAGTGGCTACAGTACCACAGCAGGGTACCTTTTCGGTGTCGCCTTCCCTTGTCGTGTGTTCACACAAGGGAGCAGTAGATTATCTAATAGATTGTAGGCAATATCTTCTTTAGCGGATTAGCCAAAGCCCTCGAGACAATCTTGTATAAAACATTACAGAGACTAATGTTAGATATATTGTGGGACTTGGCCCACATAATATTTAATATCTCAAATAAAATCTAAGGGCCCTATAAATAATGTGCACGTGATGGTTTAATACCATATGGAATTGTGACCGGATGCTAAGCATGGTGTGCCATGCCTATGATGTTTTGCCACTTAAGACGAGTAAGTATAGGAGTTTCTCTTATTAACGTTGGTTAAAATGGGAGTTTCGAAGTTTATCTTATTAACGCCGGTTAATATGGGAGTTTTGGAAGTTACTGGGAGTTTCCAATGCTAATGATGTGAGTTACTGAATGGGAGTTTCTCCTGTGAACATTAATTCCGTGATGTCTCTCCCGTCTTCTGATCTCCTCCGTCTACTCATCTTGCCTGGCTATGAGATAAAAGTCTGATCCCATCGTCCATTCATAAAGCTTCGACACTTGCAAAAACCACAGCTTCCGCTGATCATAGTTCTCCCCGTCCCGGACCTTGCGCGCACTGGTTCTAGGAGAGTAGGCCTCTGAAATGCTGTTGCCCTTGGGTTCAGCTGCTCGGGTGAAGGACGACAATCACATTTTTGGGGAGTGTCGCTGACGGCACGACTACTCACAATGTCTTCTTCCCGGGGGTCTTTTGGTCTTCTTCCCGGTGCACGACGAAGACTCTCTGGTGATCGACACTACTTCCCTTCTACACCGCATCGAGCAGGACAACTACACCGACAGGCACTATGTCGACTGGTGCATCCGACTCTGTTGCTGGGTATGTTTCTGTTGTTCATTATCCAGTAAGATTTTGGATCAATATCTTGCTGGTTAGTATCATCTACATGCTATTCATGCTTAGATCACACATGCACATATATGATGTCACAAACATATTGTTTATCATTTTCTGGATTAAATTGCTTCTAAATTTGCCTAAGTTTGTAACAATCCAAAAATGTGATAGGCAATTCTTGGTAGTTGGCTTTGTGAGTATGCTAAAACCTAATGTTTTTAGGGCACTTATTACAAGAGGTGGCAGCAGAGGTGCATTCTATGGTTGACTGCTATGTACTACTATTTGTTGCTAAACCTTGGGCTGTTGGGCCGTATACTCCTAAGGAGGAGCGTGCGTTCCAACATGCTAATAGTACATTCAAGGCTACAATTCTTAGCATGCTAGGAGATTCCATATGGATGATTATGTGCCGCTATAGACTGATAAAGAGATGTGGGATGCACTTGAGGCTAAATATGGGGTTTTTTATGCTGGTAGTGAGTTGTATGTCATGGAGCAGTTTCATGACTACAGGATGGTTGATGACCGTTCTATAGTAGAACAAGCTTATGAGATATAAACACTGGCAAAAAAGCTTGAAATTTTTTGTTGTGTATTGCCTGATAAGTTTATGGCAGGCTGTATCATTACAAAGCTGCCACAGGCTTAGACAGATTTTCCTACTTCTCTGAAACATAAGAGACAGGAGTTTGGCATTGCCGACCTCATTGGCTCTTTGGATGTTGAAGAAAAGGCGAGAGCAAAGGACGTCCATGGCAGGAAGACTGTTGAGGTAGGTTCTAGTGCCCATGTGGTGTAGAAAAATCCTCAAAATTCCCATAAGAAGAAATTTCAACCAGAACTCAAACAAAAGAACACTACACCTTTTAAGAAGAAGAAGAACAAGGAAAAGGAAAATTGCTTCACTTGTGGTAAGCCCGGGCATTATGCTAAGGATTGCCCAGATGGCAAGTGAAAGCCTAAGAAGAAATATACAAACATGATTAAGGCTGATGGAGGAACATCGGGGTATGGTAATCTATTACCTACAGTTCTTTCAGTTTTTCATTCACTTGATTGGTGGGTTGATACAGGAGCCAATATTTATGTGCGTGCTAATATGTCTTTGTTTTCTTCTTATCAGGTCGAGCGGACTTCCTCCTTGTCGATGGGGAACGGGGCTCGTGCGGCTGTATGTGGTGTTGGTACGGTCGATCTGAAGCTTACTTTAGGAAAGACCGTGCAGCTAAAGAACGTGCAGCTTGTCCCCTCAATAAGGAAGAATTTGATTAGTGGTTCTCTGTTATGTCGTGATGGTTATAAACTTGTGTTTGAGTCAAATAAGTGTGTACTTTCTAAGTATGGAACATTTGTGGGAAAAGGCTATGAGAGCGGAGGTTTCTTCTGCTTGTTTTTAACTGATGCATGTGTTAATTCTGTAAACCATGTGAACCAGGATAATGAGACAAATGTTTGGTATTCGCGTTTATGTCATATTAATTTTGGTTGTATGACTCACTTAGCTGGTTTAAATTTAATCCTAAAATTTGATTTGTCAAATGTTCTAAAAGCCATGTATGTGTTGAATCGAAACAACCTCGCAAGCCTCACAAGGCTGCTACGGCAAGAGACTTGTCACCATTAGAACTAATTCATTCCGATCTGTGCGGAATGAATGGCGAGTTGACCAAAGGTGGCAAAAGGTATTTCATGACGTTTATAGATGATGGTACTAGATTTTGCCATGTGTATTTACTGAAATCAAAAGATGAAGCATTGCATTATTTTAAGATCTATAAAGCTGAAGTAGAAAATCAACTAGAGAAGAACATCAAACGGTTGCGGACTGATCACGGGGGAGAATATTTCTCAAATGATTTTTCTAAGTTTTGCGCAGAGCATGGGATCATTCATGAGAGGACACTGCCATACTGACCACAATCCAATGAGATTGTAGAGAGAAAGAACCGCACTCTAACTGAGTTGGTTAACACCATGTTAGAGACAATGGGACTATCTAAGGAATGGTGGGGTGAGGTGATATTGACAGCATGTCATGTCCTGAATAGAGTGCCCACTAAAAACAAAGAAATTATGCCATTCGAGGAATGGGTGAAGAAGAGATTAAATCTCTCTTACCTATGAACATGGGGTTGTTTGGCAAAGGTGAATGCGCCAATTAACAAGAAGCGAAAGCTTAGACC
This sequence comes from Miscanthus lutarioriparius, assembly GCA_904845875.1. Classification (NCBI taxonomy): domain Eukaryota; kingdom Viridiplantae; phylum Streptophyta; class Magnoliopsida; order Poales; family Poaceae; genus Miscanthus; species Miscanthus lutarioriparius. Next base: position 22,343,230 of record CAJGYO010000003.1, read on the forward strand.
AAAAACCATTGATTGTGTCTTTCTTGGGTATGCTATTTATAGCATGGGTTATATATAGATTTTTAATAATAAATTCTAAAGTGTCTGATGTGAATGTTGGTACTATCATGGAATCTAGAGATGCTATATTTTTTGAGAATGAGTTTCCTATGAAAAATACACCTAGCACTTCTAGTAATGAGTCTATTCCATTTCATGAGACGAATAAACCAGTAATACATGCTGATGTTGAAACCCATGTGGATAATCATGAGGAGGATAATAATATAGTCACTCGAAAGAGTAAGAGACGGAGGACTACAAAGTCTTTTGGTGAAGATTATATTATATACCTCATGGATGACACTCCTAAGACCATAGAAGAGGCATATTCATCTCTTCATGCTAACTTATGGTAGGATGTTGTTCAGAGTGTGTTGACAGTAGTTAACAACCATTATAAACCGTCAATTAAACACGTATAAGATCATAAATATAATCACCAATGAAGGTTTAGGGGTTTAAACTAATAAATTCCATGAGTTTTAGTGAATCTGTGTTTCCAGCAGGGTTTAATCAGAAAACCACCAAGGAGGACCAAATCGTCAAAGGAAATTACAGAATTCCGTAGCGGTACCTACGTGGGAAGACTCTAGAAGGTTTCAGAAGACACCTCACCGAAGCTTGGGCCATTTGGCCACAATAGTGGGCTGGCCAGCCCAATAGGGAGGCCGCCCGGCCCAGTCCAGAGCCCAATCATTCTCCCCTTCAACATGGACTCTCCCACCACCTTTGAGGATACATCTAAGCCGTTGCTTAAGTCGGTTTGATTCAAGGACTCACGTTGGACCCTCAAGGCTATATATACCAGCCCCTGCCCCCCTTTCTCAGCGGATCCTAAAACCCTAATTCATATTCTCCTCATCATGATCAGAGTCAGCTATCAAGAGAAGATTAGTCCTCTTTAGGATCTAGTCTTATAAATAATAGTGAGATAGAGAGTGAGAGAAGAGTTTGGAGGAGGTGCCGCCCTGTCGGTGCTCTCTCTATGGCTTGTACCTTCACAAATCCAAGTTCTATCTGAGCTTGCCTATGAGATTTATCTGGTAATCAACTTCTAATTCAAGTAAGCTTCTTATTTATATTATTCATTAGGTTCACAACTTGTTTGAGTGATTTATTCTTTATCCTAGAAGAGTAAAGTAGTAATTGTAGTGTAAGCGTGGTGTTTAGACTCTGGTTACTTGTGGATACATCCTATATTCTGGATCAGTGGTAGCTCACAAGGGTGACTCTTATAGCCTCGTTGAATCCTTTGTAGTCCACCTCCCGTTTGTAAGGGCACGTAGGACGCGGTTGTGAAGGAAAGCATCATCTGCTGGTGTCTTTCCCTAGTAATGTCTCCAGTTGAATACTAGAAAACATAGCTTACCCAAGTCAGAATTAAAGAACCTTAGTTTTCCTCTTTACGCTCCTATTTATCATAACATTGTTACTACCCTTAGTTAAGTTAGACCGTAGTTAGTCTCACATTTTCCTATGGATATGATGCTTGGAATACTTCCGGGTGAAAGTTACAGCGGTATCCATGTGCTTGTGGACTTATCTGTGTGCGTTAAAATATACCAACAAGCATTCTGGCGCCGTTGTCGGGAAACGGTTGCTGAATTAACTACAAGCCTAGCTTAACCTTTTGTTTTTTTCTTTTGTTTTAATTTTTCTTTTAGCATGGATTACACTCCTATCTATCAATATGCTAAACCCACGAGCGCAAGCCTAAAGCCACCAGATTCCTCAGAGCCTATCATAACACCTGGTTATGAGTTGCGCCGTGTTTAATAAAACTGATTCAGGATAAATCCTTTTTGGGAGAAGGCAATGAAAACCCATACTCACAACTAAAAGATTTTGAGCAGATTTGTGCAGAGCTTGCGTATCATAGGCATGTCTAATAAGACCTTAAGATGGAAGTTATTTCCGTTCTCTTTGACGGGAAAAGCTAAAACATGGTATAGTCAAACCGTAGGAAGTGTGCAAGGAGATAGGAAAACATTATGCTCTAAATTTTGTTTACGTTTCTTTCCCATCTCTAAAGTGGTTAGCCTTCGGAAAGAGGTTCTAAATTTTAGACAACTAGAAGAAGAATTTCTTGACACATCGTGGGATCATTTTAATGAACTCATCATCACTTGCCCAGCCCTTACTATTCTAGGCCCAATGCTCCTTCAACATTTTTATATGGATCTTAGCAAGGATTCTGACGTAAACCCTTGATGCAGCCTCTAGAGGAGATTTTCCTTCATTTGTCTACTAGTGAAGTAAGGGCTATGCTTGATAGAGTTAGTGGAAAGACTCCCTACACTAGCATTCATAATGAACTCCTCGAGGAAGAGAAGGAATCATATCTCGAACAAGAAGAGAAAGTTTTGATAACCAAATCACAACCACTTCAATCCCAAGATTTAGCTATCAATCCTGAACCACCAATACCCTAAAATCCTCCAAGAAAAGAAGAAATTCCACCTTTGGAAATCCCTATTGAAATTAAAGATGACCTCTTTGGTGCTGATTTTGGGAAGACATTAAATTCTCATCTTCACAAGAGACCTTCGAGAGAATATAATTTAAATCCTCTCAAGAAGAGATCTCTTGTAAAGCGTCCTTATTCCTATATAGGACATTGGGAAGAACACAAGGGTGGCATGTCTAGTGAAACCATAGAAGGAGAGCCAAGCTATCTAGAAGCCATTCCTATTCTCTCCCCTTCTATGCCCATATTATATGTCTCATCTAAACCCATCTTTCAACCCATCCTTGACCCCGATGATCCCTCTTATGCTCTTTCTCCTAAGTCTCATGATGACCCTAGAAATCCACCAAGACACCCAAAGCATTGGAGTCATGAAGGCCATAAGGAAGACCAAGAAGAGCAACAACAATGGCTGGAGGATATTAAGAACTTATGTGCCGTTGCCATTGAATGGATGGACGAGGCTTTAGATGAGATCAACTCGAGAGTCACCGATCCATGGGAAATCTTGGACAATAAAATGTCTACTGAATGTCATAAGCATGGAATGATGGAGACAATGTTTCCACCTATAGACATTCATGAAGAAACATCCCTGGAGCTTGAAAAGGAAGATGACATCGACGAGCATGGGAGTTATTTCATGAACACCTCATCAAATCCATGCTCTCATGAGAAATCTTCTGAATCAATTGGTCTCTATAACCTTGCCACACATGAGATCTTCAACCCCCTTATTCTCCTTGTTCATAAAGACTTTAAAAGGGTGGTTGTAGATGCATATGTTTATCATAAATATTGTAGATCTCGTTGTGTAAATCTTGAGATAGGCACACAAAGGTTGGTGTTGGAGGGGAAACCACTTCACCAACTTGAAACACAAATTTAAAGGTTTCCCAAGAATGAGCTTTTGCCCTAAAGCAAGCACTTTCAGGAGATAACACGAGTTTTCATCTTTTGCTATAATGCCCTTGTGAAATGAGCATAGAAATATAATTGTGAAAATATTTCTTCGGGTATTTTTGCCACTAACCATTCCAGGTCTGAAGTAAAAAGAATGAAGGATGATGACGCAAGGTATGCCTAACCCATTATCATGCAACATTTAATCACATCCATCCAAACTTGATTTTGCATTTGCAAAATTCAAGCATGAGGGATGGACTTCTCTAAAAATCTCTTTCCATGTTGCTAAATTTATCTTGGTTGTCTCTTCCTTTAAACCATGCTCAATTTGCTAAATAGCAATCATGCTCTTCATCTCTATTTGATTAAAACTCTATAGTATGCTTAAGGTTTGGAGTATGTTCATACATCTTTTAAATTAAGCATGGTGCTTAGTTTAGGAGTGTTGATCCTACTTCAGAAGGCTTTTTAAATTAAGCATGGTGCTTAGGTTAAAATGCTTTCCTAGATTAAATTAGACAAGGTGTCTAGTTTGATTTTTGAACCAAGAATATGTTGTAGTAAATACTGGTCATTTTGTTGGACTAACCCCTGTAGGAAACTCTTAATTCAATTTGGGTAAGTCACGATATGAATTCAAATCAAAGATGAAGCAAGGCACATGGTGAACTCCAATAACTTTGTGCAAAGAAGACACAACTCATTCATTATGAATGAAAGAACTGTAAGTATCAAAAGTCATTCACTTTGTCTTCTGCTGCAAGTTACCTTTGCCTTGAGCCATGTTTGTATAGAACTTGATAAACAAAAACTATGCTAAAATAATTTTAACACTATCTTTTCATTAGCATAGATAGAAATTACAAAATTCTGGACAAACAACCTGTGTTTCAAATTTATATATTCCTTCGGGTATGCATTGTCCACTAATCCTTTGCAGGCATAAAACAATGAGATCTAACAAGTTGTAAAAAGATCGAAGAGCAAAAAGATGGCATGACAGAAGGATGAGAAACAAAAGGTGTCAACTAGGAAACAAGAAGCTCATGAACAACTCGTACTGTGAGGCTAGCCAAACAAGGAAAACTTAAAGCAAAAAGGAAGGACCATCACGAGTCATCTACCCTCCGTCACATGGTGTCATCATGCTCCAATGACAAAGGTAACATCCTAAGGTAAATGGTCATTATTTAAAAAGTTTTTCCTTGATTCTGGTAGGCACATAAATAAGAAACAAACATGTTTGAGTTACAAATTTACTTGATCCAATCTAATTAACTAAACATGTTTAGTTCTTTAAACTTGTTCCCAGCACCACTTTCTTGATCTCATAGTCTTAACCAAATAAGCTAAAAGGGTGCACACCTTATCTCTGGAAGATGATAGTCATAATCATGTAAAGATTAATACCTTATGTGCAATCCTTCCAAGGGTTAGGAAACTCAACCCTTTTGGCCAAATGAACTTAAATGTTACATTCATGCTCAATCTTCTGATCTTATCACCCATGACATAATGGAACAAAGCACATAACATCAACTTCGTCTTGTTCAATGTGCCTAAGGATAGAGAAGGATAAATAAAGTTTTGGTTCTTTTGGTGTTTTCCCACCAATAGAGCCCATGCACTTGATCTCTACCCTGTCTTATGAGTAGGACACGCTTCAAGCAAAGTGTGGGAGAGTCAGTTGATTTCCCAATTGCTACAAGTAAAAGTTTTGAACCTATCAACCCAAAATCAAAAATCAAAATCAAGACAAGTTTGGTGGAAGAAGGTGGCATCACCATTAGAAGTGTCATCACAAGAATCCTCATCTTTAGAGTGAACCGAGGTACTTGATCAATGAACTTCACAAGAAAAAGTCTGGTTCGAAGGACTTACAATACCAAACCCTCACCGAAAAAGCTAGCTTGGGGAGAAGTACTCCCGTGTATCCAGGTAAGTATGCTTTCCCTTTGTTCTAGTTTTAGTTTTCTTTTAAATAGTTAAAAGAATGGTGAATGAAAAACAAAATAAAAAGTTATCTATATAATAAATATATAGTTATAGTAATAATGTGTGATCTAGTAAAATTGAAAACAAAATAAAGGTGTGTCTAGTTTGCTTTAATTCATTTTTAGAAGTTGAATAAAATAAAGAGGACTCAGAATAATCTCTTAAAAGGAAATGATGAATAGTTGCTCTGTTGTAATTCCTTTCAAGTATCGAGTTTTCAGCCTCGAATTCTCCCGAGTTTTGGATAACATTGATTTGATATAAAGATTTACTCTGAACTTGAAACTCGTGGGTAGCGAATGCTTGATCTAAGTCTAGGTAATTGATGGATATGATATGAGAAGGTCTGAGCGGTTGTTTATCTTGTTCCTAGTGACACTAAAGTTCTAAAGATTTATGTTTTGAAAAACACAAAAAATCTACATGATGAGTTCTTGTATGACAAAGCTTGAATTCCCACCAGAGCCACACATGTTATTTAGGCTAGAAAAACTTCCATAAATATGCTGCTTGCTTTTGCATTGAGCTTTGTCAAGCTTTGTTGACCCTTATGAGAGATTTGTCATGCTCTTAAAATCAAGATCACGTACACACCACCCACATATACACTACTCCTACACTGGGGGTAGGCTCAAGAACATGCCTTCCATTTAGATCCAGCCAAAAATGTTCTACTCCTACACTAGGAGTGAACCCAAAAATATGCTTGTTAGGTTTTCCATTCACCAAATAAATGCTCCAAGTTCTTATTGCTATCTCTCAATGTTTTGTTGCAGAAAAGAGACATGGGGCTATACAAAAGTTATTCATAGAAAAAAAAGAGTTGAAAAAATGGACAAGTGTCCGAGATATCTAAAACAATGGGTACTTAGATGCCTGCCTAAAAAAAGAAAAAAAAGATAAAAAAAGATGAATAAGATAGCCCTTGCTCTCTAGCAAATAAGTTTTCAAGGATCCATAAATATATATTGAGAGATTTGAAAGTGTCATGCAATGGAATCTCTGAGTTTTATTTTGAAAACTTATAAAAAAACTCCGGAACAATGGTGGAACAAAGAAACTTAAGACATAGTGCTTGACTTGATCGTTCTGTCTTTCAATTACTCAAGACCCAAGTTAAGGTTGAGAAGCCCCATTGTTGAAGGTAATATGGGTAAGTTTGAAAGTCAGATCAGTTTATTCTAATCCGGAGAAAAATTTTTAATTGAACACCTGTGTACTTTTGAGGAGTGAAAGCATAGTAGCAACTCCTGGTCCATTGCTAAGTTTAGCTTTGCTAAGGGACTAGCAAAGTTTAAGCTTGGGGGAATTGTTGACGGTAGTTAACAACCATTATAAACCATCAATTAAACATGTATAAGGGCATAAATATAATCACCAATGAAGGTTTAGGGGGTTTAAACTAATAAATTCCACGAGTTTTGGTGAATCTGTGTTTCTAATAGGGTTTAATCAGAAAACCGCCAAGGAGGACCAAATCGTCAAAGGAAATTACGGAATTCCACCGCAGTACCTATGTGGGAAGACTCTAGAAGGTTCCAGAAGACACCTTGCCGAAGCTTGGGCCATTTCCCCACAATAGTGGGCCGGTCGGCCCACTAGGGAGGCCGCCCGACCAGTCTAGAGCCCAATCGTTCTCCCCTTCGACGTGGACTCTCCCACCGCCTTTGAGGATGCATCTAAGCTGTTGCTTAAGTCGGTTTGATCTAAGGGCTCACGTTAAACCCTCAGGGCTATATATACCAGCCCATGCCCCCTCTCTTAGCTGATCCTAAAACCGGCTATTTTCATGAACCGTGATAATCAGACCGTGATAATCAAAGTGAACTGTTCTAGAGATAACATTAAGTCTACGAGACATGTGAAGAGGCGGTTAAAATCTACCAGAAAACTGAGAAACTCTAGAGTAATAGCATTGGACTATGTCCATACATCTAAGAATCTAGCAGATCAGTTTACCAAGGGTTTATCACGCAATGTGATAGAAGGTGCATCGAGGGAGTTGGGCTTGAGACCCACTTAAAGTCATTCCATAGTGGCAACCTGTCCTATGTGATTCGAGATCCCGTGAAGTAGGATGGCGAAACAAGCTAGTGGTTGACTGATGGAGAAACCCCTTATATTAATGTCCAAATCGTTTGAGATGCACTGTTTCTCCTATGATGTATGATAGGTTGGTTAATTCCTTAATGTGATCCGAGTGGCTTATTTAAGCAAGGGTGTTGTCCTACAGAACAAACCAAAGGGGATGCTTGTAGCAGCCTAGACCACAAAAGAACTTTGGTGAAACTCATTTCGCACAAAACTGTCAATTCAAGACATAGTCCATTGTTTAGTTGTGAATGTGTGTACCCCTTATTCTAGGTGGATGTTCAACTTAACAGTCTCCACCGAAACTCTGGTATACCAAAGAACTGTGGATTTGAGATTATTTATTATGTGCCCTAGATTTTGGTGGGGATTGTTAGATATATTGTGGGACTTGGCCCACATAATATTTAATATATCAAAAAAAATCTAAGGGCCCTATAAATAATGTGCATGTGATGGTTTAATACCATACGGAATTGTGATTGGATGCTAAGCATGGCGTGCCATGCCTGTGATGTTTTGCCACTTAAGATGAGTAAGTACAGAAGTTTCTCTTGTTAACGTTAGTTAATGAGAGTTTTGACTGGTTAATATGGGAGTTTCGAAGCTTCTCTTATTAACGCTGGTTAATATGAGAGTTTCGGAAGTTACTAGGAGTTTCCAATGCTAATGATGTGAGTTACTAAACCGGAGTTTCTCCTGTGAAAGTTAATTCCGTGACGTCTCTCTCGTCTCCTGATCTCCTTCGTCTGCTCGTCTTGCCTGGCTATGAGATAAAAGTCTCATCTCATCGTCCATTCATAAAGCTTTGACACTAGCAAAAACCACAGCTTCCGTTGATCATAGTTCTCCCCGTCCCGGACCTTGCGCGCATTGGTTCTGGGAGAGTAGGCCTCTGAAACGCTGCTGCCCTTCGGTTCACCTGCTCGGGTGAAGGACGGCAATCACGTTTTTGGGAGTGTCGCTGACGGCATGACTACTCGCTACGTCTTCTTCCCGGGGGTCTTGTTGGTCTTCTTCCCGGCACACGGCGAAGACTCTGGTGATCGGCACTGCTTCCCTTCTACACTGCATCGAGCGGGACGACTACACCGACAGGCACTATGTCAACTAGTGCATCCGGCTCTGCCGTTGGGTATGTTTCCGTTGTTCGTTATCCCGTAAGATTTTGGATCAATATCTTGTTGGTTAGTATCATCTACATTCTATTTATGCTTAGATCACACATGCACATATATGACGTCACAAACATATTGTTTATCATTTTTTTGGATTAAATTGCTACTAAATTTGCCTAAGTTTCTAACAACTAATAGGTCTTAGCTCTATCACCCTTTCAGGACATTTCACCTTTGGAATTGGAGCAATAATCGTCTCATTCCACCCCTCTGGTATATCGCCTCCATTCAGCACCCCCAAAACTTCATTAGTAATTTTCTCCCCCCATACTCCCGGAAAGTGCTTGTAAAAAAACGCCGGCATACCATTGGCCCCAGCGCCTTCAAATCACCGATGGACTCCAACGCCTCCTTCACCTCCTCAGCTGTAAATTCAGCTAGGAGATCCACATTCATTTCCGGCGTCACGCAGGGGAGCACGACATCAAGAATTTGCTGTACATCCCCGGCAACTTTGGACCTAAAAAGTTACTCCCTCCGCCTAGAAAAAAAACCTCCGTCTAGAAAAAAAACATAATTCTAGCTTTGAATCTGGACATACGTACACAGCTACAATATTTAAAGTCAGAATAGACCATAAATAAGGGGCTCACTCAACAAATAAAAAAAACAGTGCAATCTCATCATGTGGCTGGTGTGGATAACAACCAGCATGCTCGCGTCTGCTTTTCCGGCTGCGGTGCTGCTTCATATATTAGCTACAGTATATTTTAGTTCTTTTTTTTTTTTTGCAGCGTCAGCTCCAGCGAGCACATCCAATATTGAAGAAGGCAGGAGAGAGAGTTTCTCTGAATTTTTTATTTGTCTGTGGTCGACCGCAAGGCTTAGGTCCATTTTATTAGTTGTGGTTTGGCTTACGGCCACTTCCACAATGTCACGGTCGACTTTTAGGACCCTTAATTAAGGAGAGGGCCTAGGATGCCCGGACAACCTGGATGGGACCAGGATGCATGCTCGTGGTTAGCGTGCGTTTTGAGAATTATTTTTATTTTTAACATTTTTTAAAAACTATTTTCAAATATGACACTATTTATTTTTTTTCAAAACTAACATTTTTGGCCGCGCCTATTCGCATGGCACGGCGAAATCACGTGGCCGCGCTATGTATGGGGGCGCGGTAGGAGCGGCGACATGGCAGCGACCAAGGCCGCTGAACGCTGACGTGGCCGGGGCTGCCGCGCTGCGATCTGGGCGCGGCACTGACGTGCCATGGCGCATGGCGAGCGCAATCTGCTTATTAATTCGCGAGCGGTGCAGCAGGCCTTCGCGGGAGGTAGGGGTCCCGGCCTCCCCTGTGCCGTGCGTGCGCAGAAGCTACAACGCCTTTTCAGAGTCTGGCAGCGGAGGGCTACTCGGCTTTCCACTCCGACACCGCGGCAGGAAAAGACGCAATTGCTTTCCTAGTGTTGGAACTCTTGATATCTTACTAGCATACTTATCTCACAGGAACCATTGATGCAAAAGAGCTGAATGTTGCCATGAGGTAAGGCAACATTCTCTAGAAAGTGCGTTATAGTTGTCTGGTTCCTCGACAGTTCTACGGCAAAGAATGCTATAGCTCTTCCATTTATATTATGTGAATTGATATTCTAATCTTGCATAAGCAGTCCTAGAATAAGCGCAATGTTAAGTAGTGAGAGAGTTCCTACTGATATTGTTGCGCTGAGCATTTCCTTCTGTTCTGTTGCAGTGACTGTTTTCTTTTGAGCATATCTTTTAGTGTCCCTATCTTTCATATTTCTTAAGAAGTTAGCTTGTTGATGAGATGAATTCATCGGTTCATCATGTCCATGATATATTATGCCCTTCGTGAAAATAAGAGCCACAATATTATTTCATATTTTCTTTTCTGTATGTTGAGCCCATGCAAGTATGGAACCACATCCATGTGCTGTGGAAAGTTCCTTGAAATAACACTACTCATCTTCTGGATAATGCAGCAAATTAGGCATGGTGCAAGAGGCGGACATAAATGGTTAGTTGTGCTCCACCATCTTTCTTTGTTTATGCAAATTAGAAAGACCCTCATTTTTTAGTTACTAGCTGTAATTTATCTTGATTTCTGGTTTGTCACAGGTGACGGTGAGATAGACTTTGAGGAGTTCATCAGGATGATGAGGAGGACTAGCTATGGCTACTAGGTGTATCTTATTTAGTCCTCGACACCAGTTGGTTTATGATCACCGGACGTGTGCTTATTGACTGGTGTAATTACTATGAACAATAATGTTGTGATCTGCTTATGCTTATCCTTAAAAAAAATCTTGTTGTGCCTACTTAAGTATGGTAACTTCTATATATGCACCAGATTTCTGTTAAAGTTCAATAGCTGGTCGTTTTTTTTTTGGGAGGTAGGCTGAAATTTGTCTAGCTTTCTAAACTCTGTTCAAGAGTGTGGAAATTTTGTGGCATGTATGCGGTGGATGTTGCGAACATTTGAAACTCTCTAATTTCGTTGCTATCTGGTAATGAAGTTCGGTTTTAACATCTAAAACTCTCTAATTTTTCTAGTGCCGCTGTTGATCGTCGTCATTGTCGTCGTCTCGTTGAGCAAATGCTATCAGTGATCCATCGTGACAGCGTTGTTCGCTTGAACTTATCAGTCACGGTACAATGTTTTTCTCTCACCACAAAACAGCATCAGCCGGCTTACTAGCCGCAAAACAAATACCATCAGCCGATTAGCTATTCGGCTCTGCCATCTATCGTGTGGTCAAATATGAGCAATGAAGCCAAGTGAAATGGAAATGGTTCATGTTTGTGGAATTGTGGTAGCATTCCTGCTCTATCAATACAAGTTTGGCAGGGGTCCCTGCTGACCATTTTCGATAAAATAAAATGTTATAGCAGCTCTGGTCTGTGCTTGTAGACTGTGAACTCCAGCGGACCCGTTTTCAGAACGCTAAAGATGTCATCAGTTTGCGCGGTGTCCAGTACGGTACTGGTTGCCTTGGTGTACAGTTAGCTGGCATCGTAGTGGTAGCTACGGTCTGGCGATCGACCCCCAACTAACCTGAGGCGGCGTGGCCGGGCGGGCCACCAGATCTGCCGACTGCCAGGACCGGGAGAAACAAGAACAACTGAACAAGGCCCGGCGGGCGAGCCGAGGAGGCAGCCACGCCAAACACCAACGGGACTTCCATTCCGCGTCTTTTCCTGCCGCGGTGTTGGAGTGGAAAGCCGAGCAGCCCTCCGCTGCCGGACTCTGAAAAGGCACTGTCGCTTCTGGGCACGCACGGCATAGGGGAGGCGGGGACCCTACCTCCCGTGAAGGCCTGCTGCACCGCCCGTGAATTAATAAGCGGATTGCCACGTCAGGCACCGTGGCGCGTCAGTGCTGCGCCAAGATCCGCGGCGCAGGCAGCTCGGCCACGTCAGCGTCCAGCGGCCCTGGTCGCTGCCACGTCGCTGCTCCTACCGCGCCCCCATGCATGGCGCGGCAATGTGATTTCGCCGCGCCATGCGAATAGGCGCGGCCAAAAGTGTTAGTTTTGAGGAAAAAAATAAACAGCGTCATATTTGAAAATAGTTTAAAAAAATATTAAAAATAAAAAAAGTTTTGACCAGGTAGGCAGGCGTTCGGCGGCATGCGGTACTCGATGGCGTGCGCATGGCTAGGGTGCGGTGCACTGCATTTGCTTGTGCTGTGCAGCAGCTTGCAATGTAGGGCAAGAGCAATGTTATTTTGTCTAAAATGATCTTAAGATGGGTCCATCACGGTTGTTGCTATAGCTACAATATTTAAAGTCAGAATAGACCATAAATTTGGGGCTCACTCAACAAATAAAAAAACCAGTGCAATCTCATCATGTGGCTGGTGCGGATATTGAAGAAGGTAAGAGAGAGAGTTTTATTTGTTTGTGGTCGACCGCAAGGCCACTTCCACGATGTCAAGGTCGACTTTAAGACCCTTAACTGACGGCCAGGACGGGACCAGGATGCTCAGCGTCCCCCTCGTAGCTGGTACGGACTACGGAGTAGCTGCAATGCGTGGTTAGCGTCGCTCCCCTCTAATTATCTCTACCCCTATAATACACCACTTCAAATTATCCTACAGCCACCAAACAAATCACACCTCTACAGTCACGACCTAAACTATGTCCACCTCACAAAACGCACACAGAAAAAGATAACATTAAAAACGTACGCACCAAATTAACTCTCACTCATTCTCTCTCCTTACTCAACCACATCCGACGGCCGATATTCTTTGAATCTCCCACCCCCATCTCCCCACTTCACCGCTCCACCCCACCCACGCCTTGACAGCATCGCGGTGCCTTCTCTTGCTTTTTTCCCCCCCCCAACCAGAAAGAAGCCCGACGCCTCGCTTCCACATTGCCACCAAAATCGCACGCGAGCCCAAGAGATCCCCAAACCCTACCTACACTCGCCGCCCGGCCAGCGCATTTCGGGATCCTCGAATCGAGCAGGTTGACGGAGGAAGAAGGGAGCCTCAAGATGTTCCGCAACCAATGCGACACCGACGTGACCACATGGAGCCCCTAGGGGCGGCTGTTCCAGTGGAGTATACGCCATGGAGGCCGTCAAGCGGGATCCGCTTTGTGTGGGCTCTGTTCGGCACCCACGCCTCGCCCCGCGCCGCAGTCAACAAGCCCGCCTCCGAGCTCTCCTCCTACCAGCGGAAGGTGTTCCGCGTCGCTTGAGCACGCCGGGGGTCACGCCAGCTGGCCTCACCTCCGACGGACGCGCGCCCTCTCGTGCTTCCTCCGCAACGAGTGCATCAACCACTCCTTCGCCTCACGAGGCGCCGCTCCCCATCTCTAGGCTCGCGCTCAAGCTCGCCGACAAGGCGCAGGTCCCGTCGTCTCCTTTTTCGCATCTCGACTCCCCTCCCTCTCTCCCGTGATCCCGATCTCCTCTCTTACGAGCCCAGCGGCAGAGTGGAACATTAGAATTCCCATGGTTTGAGTCGTTGTACGAGTCAGGATTTGTGCTTTAGTTCGGTGATTGTTTGTCTGATCTGCGATTGGAGTCTGGCCGTTTAGGGTGTTCTGCTGATGTGATTTATTAGAATTTTATGGTAATATATAGTTTTCCTACTGGCTTGCCCTTAGTCCGCACTATTATACTGAAGGTCTCCGTCCTCCACAAGTCCGAAGTCTGAACTTCTCTCTCCTAATCTTCACCTGATGTAGTTGACATGTTATTCTGATTGTAGTTGATAAGAACCGGTGTTCTACTGTCCGAGAGCAAAACTAATATTTTCTTTCTATCAGCTCAGCCCCACAGATACAACTACCACCTTCTTTGTCAACGATAACTGAACAAGGACAAATCTCAGTTCGAGAAACAATGCTTAGTTGCTTACTCATGTTTCACATTCAAGTCTCCCTACTGTTGTTGCACCTACAAAGGTAACTGTTCGTATTTGTTTAGTTAATTTTTTTGTGTGTATAAAGAGATCTTGTAAATGATTGCCAAATCAAGCACAAACACCCTGGCCCCTCAAGTATGCTGCTCTCATTATCTTCATACTTCCTGTAAAACTGCTATCATGTCATGGAAATTGTAGTGTTCTAGCTAACAATGAATCCAAAATATATATTCTTCAAATCCAAAATAGACACTTGGTAAGGATAAACACAAACTTTCTTTTAGTGTACTTTGCTTTATACAACATTTTAGTACTATACGGAAATTTAGTAGCTAACCACTGCAATTTAATGTGGGCGCTATGCTATTATAATGATGTTTTACACCATATTTTTGAGCTTATTCCTATGGAAGTCCATGATTGGAAAAACTGTACGAAGTCTTTAAAAAACAGATTTGAAGTCTGGTATGGGGATGAGAGAAGTAGGAGAGAAATATGAAGATGTTGTAAGGAGACGGACTCTGATGATGATAACGCAAGCTGAACATACATGATTCGATCAGAGCTCAGCGAGTTGTTTGGTGTGGGATATGGAGATGTTAGCTCTTAACTTTACAAATGTTTATGTACTTCATACACTTGAGTTTTTAATGACATGTAGCCTATTGTATAGCAGCTTTAGAGCTTTGGAGTATGAGTCAAAATGAGGAGGAATGAAATCATGTTCGTTACAATAGAATACGATGATATTGTAATTTTATTATAGACACACATTCTCTTTTTTTTTATATACTTTTGAAAAATGTGATTTTATAAATAATAAAAAAAAATTATTTGATTTAAAATTATGTGTAATGTGTTACCGTGTAAAACAAAAAGGCGTGAGTGCCAAAGGTCAACATGTTCTATTTAAAGCTCGAAGGAATGAAAAGAAAAATACAATTTTTTTTTGTGTGTCAAAAATCACTTATTTTCAATTACTACTCCCAAGCAAGAAGCATCTCTATTGTCTTTGTTTGCAGATATACTCCGACGATCTGTAGAATTTGGTGTGGTCACCGGTGGTTGTGTGTGGTATAATGCCCCATCAGATCCCGTGAAGCTTCTGATGCAAGACACAAGAGCACTCATGAATTTTCTTTCCCATTGGAGACTTTACAGACTAAATCATTGAATTGGAGATTGCAGCATGACTACTGCAATTATATTGAACTATGAAAAAAAAATATTTGTTGTTTTCATATGCGTCTTCAAAATAAATCTGTTGCGTTAGCACGGGCATTATACTAGTAAATTATAATACTCAGGACCCTCAAGACCCAGCTCTCCTATAGCGGCCAGTCTCTGTGTACTTCCCGCCGTCCGCAGTCGATCAGCAGTGTCGATGGCCGCCGCCGACTCCTCCCCACTGCACATCGTCATCTTCCCGTGGCTGGCGTTCGGTCACTTGGTCCCCTGCCTCGAGCTCGCCGAGCGCCTCGCAGAGCGCGGCCACCGCGTGTCCTTCGTGTCCACCCCGGGCATCCTCAGCAGGCTCCGCCCGGTCGCGCCTGCGCTGGCCTCGCTCATTGACTTGGTGGCCCTCCCGTTCCCGCGCATTGATGGCCTCCCCGAGGGCGTCGAGGCCACTTGCGATCTCCCGCCCGGCAAGGCCGAGCTCCACATGGAGGCCTTGGACCGCCTCGCCCCGGCCTTCTCCGCCTTCCTCGATGCCGCCTGCGCCGACGGGAAGGTGGACTGGCTGCTCATCGACAACTTCCACGCGTCCATGGCGGACGTCGCCAGCGAGCACAAGGTTCTAGAAACGGATATATATAGTACTCCGTACACCGTAATGAAAAATGAAAACCAGATGCGTGCATTTTGGTACCCTGCAGTAATAAGCCCTTCTTTTGCTTGCATTGTCGATGTCCTACAGGTTCCCTGCATACTGAACATGCCCTACTCTGCGGCGACGACAGAGGATTTCGGCATTCAGACCTCAGGACGGTTCCACCAAACGTTCCGGCGATTTGTTGAGGCCTTCGAGAAATGCAAACTTATCGCTGCTCGTAGCAGCTTTGAGTTGGAGCCGGAGTCCTTGCCTCTCATGACAAAAATCTTGGGAAAGCCGGTCCTCCCCGTGGGCCTACTTCCCCCGCCGCCCGCCGGAGCCGGAGGTAACAACACACAGCGCGACGACAGTGCAGCCCTGTCGTGGCTCGATGAGCAGCCGTCCAAGTCTGTGGTTTACGTCTCCTTTGGGAGCGAGTACCCGATGACGCTCAAGCAGCTGCACGAGATTGCTCGAGGGCTGGAGCTCGCCGGAACGCGCTTCCTCTGGGCTCTCAAGAAGCCTAAAGGCGTCCACCCCGACGAGGACGTCCTGCCTCCGGGTTTCGAGGAGCGCACGCGTGGGCGCGGCTCCGTTGTCACGGGCTGGGTTCCTCAGACCAGCATCCTGGGGCATGGCGCCGTCGCCGCGTTCGTGATGCACTGCGGCTGGGGCTCCACCATCGAGGCGCTTCAGTATGGCCATCCCCTGATCATGATGCCAATTCTCGTGGACCACTTGTCCACCGCGCGGGTGATGACGGACCTGCGGAAGGTCGGAGTCAAGGTGCGAAAGGAGAAAAATCACGAAGCGTTTCTTGGTGACAACATCGCAACCGCGATACGGGCTGTCATGTGCGAAGAAGAAACTAGGAGGATCTTTGTGGCCAATGCTAAGAAGTTGCAGGAGATTGTGGCAGACGACAAGTGCCACAACAGGTACATAGACGAATTCATTCAGAGCCTGAGAACCTACAAGAACTGAAACAAGGTGATGGTACGTATACATTACATACACGCATGGTTGGCGTTATTTTATTACATGTGATTCTTGCATTTCATTTTTACAGTCAACTCTCAAAAATTTTCTAAATGCCCAGACTCCAGCTAATAATAGGTTCGAAGTTGGTACTGGAACACTGGCTGCTAATAACAGGATTGTCTTTTCTCGGTTAGATCAATATACACTGCCTTAGTTAGTAATGGGGTCAGAGTGTCTCAAGAAATTTGGTGTGCTAAATTACCAACAAAGATTAAAATCTTTATGTGGTATTTGAAAAAAAAAGTGTTATCTTAACTAAAGACAATCTTATCAGGAGAAATTGGAATGGGATAAGAATTGCTGCTTCTATCATAAACCAGAGTCCATTCAAAATCTTTTTTTTTTCGACTGTGCATACGCTAATTCTTGTGGCGAGCTGTGCACTTAGTGGATCCGTTCGGCTTACCCTATATCCGGCTTGTTCGGCTTCTTTTTTTCAATCGAAACAGTATTTTTCTCTCACAATATTTCAACCAGAATAATGTTTTTCAGCCAAGATTCAGCAAGCCGAACGGGACCACTGGTGTTTGGGATACCAAGACCAATAAGCATGTACGATATTTTTCATCGCTGGTGTAATTTGGGAGGGACCAAACAAAACTTGTTACTACTAACTGCAGTAGCATCATTCGTGAGGCAATATGACTTACAAGAAATGAAGTTATTTTTGACAAATACAGACCTAAATCTTTCTTGCAGGTAATGTCCAGGGGAACGCACTGGTGGTCCATGAGAAACGGAGGGATGTATTCCTCCATACCTGTGGCCTCCTCGAAGAGTCCGCCTTGCACTTCTTCACGTTAAATGGACAGTTATCACTAGTCTGGTTGGTCTTCATTAGTCTAAACTTTCATGTGTTGGCTTCGTGTTTGCTTATAAGAATTTAGTTGGTGTGTTTGGGTGTGGCATGATTCTAGGTTACATAGATGAACCCGGATATTAACTATCCAATATCTATAAAAATAATGTATCCATGCATATCCAATATTTAATAAGATTGCCTGTCAACTCATTCGTTCCCAGCCTCCTATCTAGTCACAAATAGTGACCCAGCGCATGTACAAAACAACGCTACTACTACTACATATTGCTTGAAAGAGTACTGAAATTAAGGAGACGGTGCTATAATCACTTAATCAGAGGCGGCTACAAACGGACGTCACCTCTAGAAAATAATGTTGAGGGACGTCGGGAAAAGCCCGTCTCTCTTGACACTCGGCTCACCTTCGTTGATACTCCCTCCGTCTCTAAACAAGTATTCTTCTCAGTATTTTGAGAAGTTAATTGCTTTTTAATTTAGGTTAGATTTATAGAAAATAGTATACACATTTATATCTCTAACTAAGTTTACTATAAAAATATATGGTATAATTAATCTAATAATATTTATATGGTATTATAAACATTAGTTATTTTTATATATATTTGGTCAAACTTGAAATTGTTTGACTTCTTGAGATACAAGATGAGCACTTATTTTGCATGGAACGGACGGAGTACATTGACAAAAGGTGGGCGACTCAAAACAACTGTCTCTATTAATTGAGTATTAATGTCATTCACCTCTTGTTATTAACAGAGCAGGCACCATAAGGCGTCCGTCTTTGTTAATGTTAATGTAAAGACAACACCCACTTCTTCTTTCTCAATAAGCTCACTCACTTGGACAACTCTTGTACTTGGTGGACATCTCTAGATCTTCAAGAAAAACACCATTTTTTTAAGGTGAGAGTTTGAATCAGTCACTGAGGTCCACACAAAAGAAACACCCTTCTTCAAGAGATCAGAGAGGTCTACTAATGAGGCCATAGTGCTTGATAAACCTCCTATAGTAACCTGTCTAGCCTAAAAAACCTCTTAGATCCTTCAAATTCCTTGGTGTTGGCCAATCTTTCACAGCTTGTATCTTAGCAATCTCACTGGAAACTCCTTGAGCTAAGATGGTGTGGCCCAAGTACTCAACCTCCTTTTGTGCAAAAGAGCTTTTGGACAGCTTGACATAGAACTTGTGTTCTCTTAAGATCTCACAGACTCGCTTCAGTAACTCTAAATGATCAGAGAGTGTTTCAGAATACACCAATATGTCATCCATGAATACCAAGACACCCTTTCTCAATACAACAACAACATAGCCTTTCAGTCCCAAGCAAGTTGGGGTCGGTTAGAGTTGAAACCCACCAAGAGCCCCAAGTCACGGTTCAGAAACTTCAATAGCTGTTTTCCAAGTACTCATATTCAAATATAGATCTCTAGGTATATCCCAAGTTTTCAAATCTCTTTTTATTGCCACCCCCATATCAATTTCGGTCTTCCTCTACCTCTCCTTATATTATTAGCTTGGCTTAGGACTCCACAATGCACTGGTGCTTCTGGAGGTCTCCTTTGGACATGGCCAAACCACCTCAACCAATGTTGGACAAACTTTTCTTTAATTGGTGCTACCTCTAGGCGATCACGTATATCATCGCTCCGAACTCGGTCCATTCTTGTGTGACCGCAAATCCATCGCAACATACGCATTCCTGCAACACTCAGTTGTTGAACATGTCGAATGTTGAACATGTCGAATCTTTGTAGGCCAATATTCTGCTCCATACAATATAGCCGGTCTAATCATCATTCTATAGAACTTGTCTTTTAGCTTTTATGGTACCCTCTTGTCACAGAGAATGCCAGAAGCTTGTCACCACTTGATCCACCCTACTTTGATTATATGGCTAACGTCCGCATCAATATCTCCATCCCTCTGTAGCATCGATCCTAGATACTGAAAGGTATCCTTCTTATGCACTACTTGACCTTCCAAACTCACATCTCCTCTCTCCTGTACACCCTTTCTCAGCAGATGAGCAAAAATTAGATTCTTGACACTCAAAAAGGTTGTTGGGGCATTGGCTAACCCAAATGGCATGACAAAGAACTCATACAAGACACTGTGAGTTTTGAAAGTAGTTTTATGAGTGGCTGCCACCTCAATACAGATTTGGTGATAGCCAGCTCTGAAATTCAGCTTGGTGAACCACTTGGCCCCAGCTAACTCGTCCAATAGCTCTTCCACCACAGGCATTGGGTGTTTGTTTTTCACTGTTTGAGATTTAAATGCCTATAATACACACAAAATCTCTAGGTGCCATCTTTTTTACAAGTAGCACAGGTGAAGCATAGGGACTGCAACTAGGCTTAATGATGCCATTTTGTAGCATTTCTTGAAGTTGTTTCTCAACTTCATCCTTTTGCAAAGGAGAGTATCATATGGCCTTATGTTGACAAGCTGAGCTCCAGGTACCAACTAAGCGTGGTGATCAAAGGGTCTAGGAGGTGGTAAAGTAGTTGGTGTCTGAAATATATCTTCAAACTCAGATATCAAGACTTGCACCTCGGCTGGAATGCCAGTTGACTGAATGGTGGCCGATGATACATCACTGGTCAGAATCAAAACATAGCTGAACACAGTTGGGTCACAGCTTGCCTGTTGAGGAAACCCTTGAGCTTATTATCACTGATAAGAGGACAGAGCTTATTCACATGTTTCAAGCCGAGTAATTCTTCTTCCCAAATGAGTAAACTTCATCACTTTAAAGTACTTAAGAGGAAGAACTCCCACATCATATACAAATTTGTTTGACCAGTGAACCCACATTGGACCAAATGCTTCCAACCAATCTTCACCCAATATCATGTCAAAGCACTTAACTTAAGAGGAAGAACTCCCACATCAGATACAAAAGTATGTCCTTACAACTCCAATGTAGATTCTATATTCTCTGATCACAAACCATTGGACTGCCATCAGCATCCACAAATTGAGAGGGCTCACAGGCAGTCTGAGTATGAGGAAGCAGATTGGCCAACTGGGTGCTGATGAATGTACCAACACTCCCAAAATCTACAAGAATCAATACTTGTAACTTTCCAATTTGCCTACATAGCCTCATAGTTCTGCGCTTAGGTGCAGTAGAATTAGCTGTCTGTCCAACTGTCATCACTATTTCTTCAGAGACAGGCTCATCAGAAACACTGTCTTCAGATTCTACCTCCTCTAATGCATCCAAAAGTTCCTCAATGACATGCAATGATACTTGAGCTGGGCAGCGATGATTTTGACTCCACTTCTCCCTACATTTAGAACATAATCCATTTCTCTTACGAAAATCTTTCAGTGAGGCAAGCTCATCCTTAGAATTTGATAGTTGCATGTTCAGGTTTCAATCTGTATATAATATACTGGTCCATTGGTCATCGGTTAGTTCAATAGCGCTAGTAGTACCCCTTTGGCACACTACTGAGCTGCATGTGTGTATTGGAACTATGTAACCACTTTCAACTTGAAATATTCTTATAGCACAAAAAAACTATAGAGTGCATGCTTAAAACTTTGGCACAACTGTTCTTATTTCTCCTTGTTATCCACAGGTAAAAGTTTCAGAATTCATGAATTTTTATAGAAGGAACAAATATTTTCTGTCTCGCCCCTTAAGTAGCCATGCCTAAACCTACAATTATATCCTGTAGTTTTCAAACTATGAGAATAGCAGCGCAGCGGATCACTGGCAGCAAGGTTCTACTAGGAAAATTGCTCTGCACAGGGCACCTCTGTGACAAAAACAACAAAGATCAGTATAAAATTACTTATGATATTGTCGGTGTTTCGAACAAACACCGGCTAGTAAATTTATAATTGTTTCGCGTTAGGCTCGGATGGTGTACTAAAGGACACAAGGTTTATACTGGTTCGGACAGAATGTCCCTACGTCCAGTCCGCTGCCGCTCGTGTTATTAGTACCGAAAAAGGTTCGTAGTAGGGGGTACAAACGGTCGAGAGAGGGACAGATCCCAAGTCTCTGATGGAAGGGTCGAAAGGACGCCAAGAGCTCGGTTGCTGCTTGACTGCGTGTTGTGTCCAAAACGATCGGCCCCCATAGTGGGGTGCCCCGCCCTCCCTTTTATAGACCAAGGGGGGAGCAGGGGTTACAAACGGGAGAAAGAGGAAAAGCCAAAGGTAGAGAAGGTCCTTTGAGAGAGCCGGGTCTTCCTTTTCCCCTGTGCCTGCCCTGATAACATGGCAGATCGTGCCAGGAATGGCGTGTTCGTTGATCCTCATAGGGTCGTGCCCTGGCCTCCTTCAGCAAGTGGGTGCGTCCCATCCTACACCGGCGGACGGTGCGGCGTGCCAGAGAGCCGAGCTGTGACCCTTCGGGGGGTAGACGGGAAGTGACCATACGTCCGTCATTGTGGATGATGTGAGCTCTGTCTTGGATCGTAGTGGTTGTCGTATGCTCGTGTTAGTATCCGCATCCGAGGGCTGATGGCGGCGCCTACTACACTATGGGAGAAAAGTTGGCGCCTACAACACTGTTCGGGCTCTGTCAGGTCGAAAAGGGCCTAAAGTGCCCGTCCCGTCATATCCTGTCAGTACCTTCCTGCAGGCATGCAGGGCATGGCCCTCGGTACTGCGGTTGACTCGAATGTCTTTGTCGTACCCTGTGCTCGCATTTATCATGGAACAGGGTGTTGCCGTCAGGCGGGCGAGAGCGAGCCCTCCTCACCTGGGCGGCGAAGCCTACCCTCGCCTCACCGGGTGGTGGCGGGAGCCTGCCTCTCGCCGTCGGGAGGCGGGAGGAGCGGAGCGGGTTCGGGCCTCGGGCGGCGAGGCGGAGAGGCGAGCCCTCGGCGCTTGGGCGAGATGAAGCCTGCCCCCCTCGCCCAAGCGAGGTGGAGTCTTATCCCTCGGGGGTCAGGCGAGGTGGAACCAATCTTCCGCCGTTCGGGCAAGAAGTATAGTAGCATTCTTGTCTCACCGGAAGCATCAATGTTCGATGGATATTAATTCCACCTCATTGGGTACCCCAATATTAGGTCCCCGACAGTAGCCCCCGAGCCCTCGGGTGATTCGAATAGAATCGCCCGGAGGGTATTTCAATTTGCTGTTTTAAACGTGCGCTTTGAATTTTGTTAAAAAGTGTTTTTAGCCCCGGGTGATTGATTATTGCAGCCTTGAATCCCATGAGCACTGGATTCGAGTGTTCCGGGGTTGAGTACTTTTTGTTTGATTCGCCAGAGGGTGGCACAGCGCGGCCTTTTTGGTGACGGGTGTAGCCCCCGGGTGATTTGGATAGAATCGCCCGGGGGGTAATTTCGCACCCTTCTCGGGTATGGCTGTGAGATTTGATTTTTTTTGTCATTCTGGATAGTTTAAAGGAGACCCTGGTATCCTATTCGTGGGGATCCATCTAGGGTTAGCCCGGTTGGGATCTGATTTGTGGATCGAGGTTCCCTTGAGGCTCATGTTCCTAAGTTCTGGCCGCTCGTGGGCCCATCCCTCGTTGGGACGGCCGTCGATACTGTTGGGCCAGCCCTTGAACTCCTGGGCCTAGGTGGGCCGGGAAAAAAGCTTTTTGACCTGTATCTCATATATGGGAAAAGAGTCATGGTCTTCTTGGGAAGGCGAGCCATCCGGTGCGATTTTGGTGGGAAAGGATGGGGAGCGCAGGCGCGTATCCCGCGACATGACGCAGTGGTGTGTCGTGGCAGGCTCGGAGACCTAGGCGGGTGGTTGCTCTTCTCGCATCCATCGCCCCTATAAAATCGAGGGGCTTGCCCCCAGGGTTCCGTACTTTGCCTCCTCGCCTTCGCATTGACAACCCCTGCCGCAAATTGCCCAAGCATCCCGCACCCACATCGTAGCCATCGTCAAGCTCGCATCCGCATCGTAGCCACCGTCAAGCTCGCATCCACCCCCTTCTCCATCGTTTCAATGGAGCCGTGGTGCAGATCCAACATCACCCCTCAGCGCTTGGAGGGCCTTGTCCGCTGTGGCCACCTTTGTCCATTGACCGCCATCGAGGAGTGGCGGCTACCTAGTGATGAGGACGAGTCGTCGCCGCCCAAGGATATGTCGTGACCTTTGCTATCTTCCACGAGCGAGGATTCACCGTACTTGCTCATAAGTTCCTTCGGGGGCTATTGGATTACTACCAGGTCGAGTTGCAGCACCTTACTCCCAATGGGGTCCAGCATTGTCGGTGTTTCGAACAAACACCGGCTAGTAAATTTATAATTATTGCACGTTATGCCTGGATGGTGCACTAAAGGACATAAGGTTTATACTGGTTTGGGCTGAACGTCCCTATGTCCAGTCTGCTGCTGCTCGTGTTATTAGTGCTGAAAATGGTTCGTAGTAGGGGGTACAAACGGTCGAGAAAGGGAAAGGTCCCAAGTCTCTGATGGAATGGTCGAAGAGGATGCCATGAGCTTGGTCGCTGCTTGGCCGTGTGTGATGTGTGTTGTTCAGTTGTGTCGGTCGATCTCTCTATGAGCTTATCTGTTCCTTTAGCGGGGTGCCCTGCCCTCCCTTTGATAGACCAAGGGGGAGCAGGGGTTACATGTTGGAGACAGGAGAAAAACCAGAGGCCAAGAAGCCCCTCCGAAGGTGTTGGGCCCCCTTTTTTCGCTGAGCCAGCCTCGCTGACATAGCCAGACAGTGTCAGGGATTGGCACGTTCGTCGAATGCCTGTGTGCTGACGACGCCATGCCCTTACCGGATCAGCAAGTGGTCACGTCCCGTCCTGCCCCTCCGGGCGGCGTGTCGGACAAGGGTGTTGACCTGTAGCCCTATGGGGAGCGGACGGCGCGGTGACTGTATGTTCGTCACTGTAGAGGGTGCGAGTCTCTTCTTGGACCGTAGTGGTTGTCGTATGTCTATGTCAGGTTCCGCGTCCGAGGGCTGAAGGCGGCGCCTACAACACTATTCGGACTCTGCCATGCTTGGAATGGCCTAAAGCGCCCGTCCCATCGTACCCTGACGGTACCTTCCTGCAGCGGTGCAGGGCGTGGTCCTTGGCACTACGTTTGACTTGAATGTCCTATCGTACCTTGTGCTCGTCATTATGAAGGAGCAGGGTGTAATCGTCGGGCGAGGCAGGCTCTGTCCCCGACCATCGGGCAAGGCCGAGCCTTCCTCAGCCGTTGGGCGAAGCGGACTCTGTCCCTAGCCATCGGGCAAGGCGGAGCCTATCCTCAGTCATCGGGCAAGGCGGGACCTGCCCTCGGACGTCGGACGAGGCGGAGCCCGCCCTCCGGGGTCAGGCGGGGCGGAGCCAGCCCTTGGGGGTTGGGCGAGACGGAACCTACCCCCCGGAGGTCGGGCGAGGCGGAACCAGTCTTCCGTCATTCAGACAAGAAACGCAGTAGCGTTCTCATCTGATCGGAATTATCAACGTTCGATGGTCATTGGTTCCACCTCATTAGGTACCCCGGTATTAGGTCCCTGACAGTAGCCCCCGAGCCCCTAGGCGATTTAGGCAGAATCACCCGGGGGTTGTTTCGGTTCGCTAGAGGATGTAACCCCCGAGCCCCTGGGTGATTTAGGCCGAATCGCCCGGGGGGTGTTTCGGTTCGCCAGAGGGTGTACGCGAGCGCACCCGATGGGTGTAGCCCCAAGCCCCCGCGTGATTCGGGCAGAATCGCCTGGGGGTGTTTCGGACCCTTCGCAGGTAAGGCTATTAGACTCGGTTTTCATCAACTGGAAAGCTTTAAGGGAACCCTGGTATCTCGTTCGTGGGGATTTCATCCAGGGTCTGCCTGGCTGGGGCTTGACCATGGAACGAGGCCCTACTGATGCTCGTGTACCTGCGTCTTAGTCGCTCACGGTCATGTCCCTCGTTGGGATGGCCATCGAGTCTGTTGGGTCGACCCTTGGGCTTTCTGGGCCCAAACAGGCCGGACGGGAAATTTTCTGACCCGTGTCCCCTTTGTGGGAAAAGAGTCTGATCAGCTCAGGAAGACGAACCGTTCGGCGTGATTTTGGTGGGAAAGGATAGGGATCGTTGGCGCGTATCCCACGACGTGACGCGGCGGTGTGTCGTGGTAGGTTTGGAGATCGAGGCAGACGGTTGCCCTTCGCGCATCCGTCGCCCCTATAAAACTATGGGGTTCACCCCTAGGGTTCCGTACTTTGCCTTTTCGCCTTCGCATCGTCAACCTCCGCCGCCAATCGCCATAGCCTCCCGCACTCACATTGCGGCCGCCATCAAGCTCGCATCCGCATCGCAGCCGACCATCGAACTCACATCCACCCCCTCCCAATCATTTCAATGGAGCCATGGGGTAGATCCAGCATCACCCCTCAGCGCCTAGAGGGCCTCGTTCACCATGGGCTCCTTCGCCCGTCGACCGCCACCAAGGAGTGGCGGCTACCCGGTGATGAGGACGAGTCGTTGCCGCCCGAAGGGTATGTTGTATCCTTCGCTCACTTCCATGAGCGGGGATTCGCAATACCTGCTCACCCGTTCCTTCGGGGGCTATTGGGTTACTACTAGGTGGAGCTGCAGCACCTTACCCCTAATGGGATCCAGCACATTGCGGCGTTCGTCGCCCTGTGCGAGGGGTTCTTGGGGATTGATCCCCACATCGACCTGTGGTGGCATATCTTCGCCGTCAACCTTCTGAAGAGGCGGGTTAGGAAGTAGGAGCTGCACGCGCTAGTGGGATGCGCCGGCATTCACCTCCACAACAACCGGGCAGATGCGTACCCATTAATGCGTCTGTCCACCTCCAACAAGGGGTGGCATTCGCAATGGTTCTATGTCAAGGATGACGCCACTGCCCCCTTGCCAGTCTTCTCTGGGTGCATCATCAAGGAGGCCCCGGGGTCATGGAGGTGGGGTGTCCCTGTCAAGGAGAGGAAGACCATCAACGACCTTCTCGCTGCCCTCCAAACTTTGAAGGACAGGGGCGTGAAGGGATCGGGGATCATCGGCACCTACTATGCGAGGAGGGTGGCACCGCTGATGGTGCGTGTGCTTCCCCTACACCAGATGGTGCTCGGAGCGCCGTTCAAGGGGCGGCGCTTATCGATGAGGCACTCCCTCCATCCAAGGTGGCACAGTGCATCTAGGAGGCGATGGAGCCTTCGAAGGACACTGCTGGCGTCATCCTTGATTTTGTGTTCCCGGTGTTGGGGCATCCCCCAATGCGGCCAGAACCGGGGTTTATTGACTTCATAAGTTTTCTTTCTCCATACTCCTTTTTTACTTGAATTTCCGACCCCTTGAAGCTGACCCTAGGGATGGCGGGACCAGCTGGGGGCACTATTCTTCAAGGATAGCCCGACTCCATTGCGGAAGGATCGGACCCTAGCGAAAGCGAACCATATCGCGGCCAAGTGGGACAAAAAGACGAGGGAGCTCAGGAGGAGAAGCTATTACGTAAGCGGCAAGCGCGTGATCGAGGAGAGGAGATAGGCAGTGACGATGACGATGACGATGATGAGGTAGCCGCCGATGTGGATTGGGACGTCCTAGAGGACGAGGATATGCTGATAGACGCCCATCGACCCATGCAGGGACCCTTCCCATTCCATGCGGAGGGAAGCGAGTCCGTGAGATCGGTGGAGGTGGGTCGAACCATCGGCCCGTCCTCGGGGCCGGTGGGGGCCGAAGAATCTACCGCCCCATCCGGGGTGCCGCCGAAGGATCAGTGGATGGGAGGAGGCGGATGGGCCGCCGTGCCTGAGGTGCTGATGGAGGGGGGCGGCACAGCTGTCGTGCCCCATGAGCCGATGGGGGCAGGTGGATCTGCTGCCATGCCCGAGGCATCGATGGAGAGGGGTGGCTCCATTGCCGCACCCTTGGAGATAAGGGAGGCGAGCCCCCTTGCCTGGGAGTAGGGGGCAGGCTCAAAGCGGTCCTGCCCAGACGAGTCGGGGCAGGGGTCTGGGGATTCATCCCCAAAACGTTCCTGCCGCCCAAAGGCGCTAGAGTAGGCCACTGATTCCCCTGTTTTCCCCCTTTTATTCTTCTATTTCGACCTTATGCCTTTTTTCCTCTTGTAGATTCTTGCGACGAGGCCGCTCTCTGGGGATGAAGCTCAAGAAGAGCCTTTCCCTTGAGGCGAGACGGATGGCGCTGCCCGATGACACCCCTGTTTTGGGTAGGAGCGGTGATGACGCCGCGGCCTCGTTGGCCGATCCGGCGGCGCCCGCGCCCTCGGTGGTTGCCGAGCAGGCGGCATCTTTCGTGGTGGGCGCGACACCGCTAGCCGAGGGTCCTGTATCACCGATGGAGGTGGCCATGACTGCACCAAGCCAGGAGTAGCCGGACGCAGCCATGGCGGTGTTCGAGGGGGCGACGCAATCCGTGCCTCCGGTGGCCCAAGCGACGGCGCTCGACGCGGGCTGGATGGAGGAGGACGCGGCCAGAGGGTCCCCAACCGTGATGAGCCAGGTGCAGTCGGACGCAGCCGTGGTGGCGTCCAAGGGAGCAGCGTAGTCCGTGCCACCGGAGGCTCAAGCGGAGGTGACCGCGACCGCGACAAGCCCGGTGGGGCTGGATGTTGCCATGGTGGCGTCTGAGGGGCCGACGCAATCCGCGCCACTGGCGGCCTAGGCTATGGTGCCTGAGGCGGGCCGAATGGAGGAGGACACGGCCGGAGGGTCTCCGTGCGTCATGGAGGTGGTGGAGAGGACCAGTAGGGGGTCGCCCTTGGCCCTATTGACGGGGGACAGCCGCTCCCCCGTGCGGGGCGAGCTGCCACTCCAATGGATGGCCGCTCAGGACCCAACATCGGCTCTTTTCTCGCTTGACGATGCTGCCGAGAGCATGGAGCGGGAGAATCTTGACATTGGGTTCTCGGCTATGATGGATGCCTTGAGCTAGGCCAGTGGTGTCCTGCGCGAAATCATCATTCCTACTAGCCGGGTATCTGCTTAATCTTCTCCCTCGTTTTCTTCTTTCTTCACGTATTTTTGTGTTTTCGTATTTTTGATACCGGTCTTCTTTTCAGTGTCTCGTTGCTCGTAGCCAGAACAAATCCCGGTTCCTCTGCAAGCAAAAGGCGGAATGGGACCACCTTACCTAGGAGGCCTGGCTACGAGGAGATGTGGGCGCGTAGCTCGCTGCCGCCCGGCAGTGGGAGGCCGAGATGCGTCAGGATGCGGAGGAGATCCATGGGATGTTTGAGGACCTATCGGCGAGGGTGAAGCTGGACGAGGAGGCGTCCACCAGGATCCGAAAGGAGTAGGACGAGCTGCTCTAGAAGGATGCCAAGGCCAGTCAGCAGGCTGTCGAGGTCCTAGCTGAGCTAGAGACGGAGCGGGATCTTAGGCGGAAGGCTGAGGAAAGGTCCACGGCCCTGCAGCAGAGGGCGAACCAGGATGCTGAGGTGATCTCCCGGCTGTGCAGGGAGCGGGATGAGCTGCACCGAACCGAAGAAAGACTTCGCTCAGAGCGCAGCATGGCCCGCGAGGAGCGGGACCGGGCCATCCGAGAGTGCGGCGAGGCGCATCGGGAGGCCATGGCCCTCCGGGCAGATCTTGGAGACGTGGTGGCCCAAAGGTTGGAGGCCAAGGAAGTTTTTGCCAGGCTAGGCACGGAACTCGCCGAGGTGCGGGGGATCCTTCGGGCCAAAAGCGATCAGCACGATCTTCTACGTGCCGCCGTCGTGGTGGTCTACGACGACCTACTGGTGGCGCAAGAAGAGGGGACCAGCTCCCTTCTGACTCGTGCCACTGGTATCACGGCGCGGGTGGGCTAGCTTGAGGAGGACGCCTTTCACGCTGGGATCTCCCAAGCCTTCACTGTTGCCCGTTCTCATTATGATCGGGGGATCAACTTGGAGGTAATGAGCCAAGGCTTCGCACCTGTCTATGAAGACCCCGAGCTAGACGAGATTGAGAAGGTGGTGACTCCCCTTGCGCGGATCCTGGCAAACATGCTAAAAGAAACGGTTCTCCCTCCACGGAAGTAGTTAGTTGAATAAGTTTGATAAACATTTATCCGTAATATGTGAACAAGTGTTGGTACTTTTGTGTATGAAAATGGATTCATGACTTTGTTTCACAAATTTGTTTCGTTTGTTTGATCTTACCTTCTTCCTTTTTTGTAATGAAAAAGATTTATGCGATCCGACCCTTCCGTTTGTTAAGACTGTAGGACCCGAGGTGTTTAGGGGAAATTTTGGTTGTGCTGGTGAGCAAAATTACCGTAGCCGTCTGGGTGTGGGCTTTTTGTAGTCTAACCTATCTATTCCCCAAACCTTGCCGCCAGTCTCGACACAAGGAGAAGGTCTGATGTAATGACTGTTTCGAGAAAAGAAAGGAGGTACTCGTACCTTTATCAGCCCCTGAGTGAGATCCAACCCCTTGCGGTCGCTGGGGTCAGATGTTACTAGAGACCGGAGCGAGGGTAGCGAACTTATGTTTGTATTCGCACGTAGCCCTTACTTAGGACATTGGCGATAACTACGTGACCGTGCGTTTGGTCTTATCACTGGTTCGGCCATCCCCGAGCCCCCACGCGTGGTGGGGATTCGGTCAAGGGCTAGCTCGTTTTGTGACTATCGCCCCATCCGTGGTTTTTCGCAACTAGAGGGGTTAAGGCGACGTCACTTGCCTCGATGGCTCGAGTGACGTGCTTCATGAGCTCGCTAACGGGGATGTTTGGATAGAATTCGATCCCGTTGCTTTGCGACACGGTCGGCAAAGCCCTCGGGTGGCATTCCGTCACTCCTTGCCCCGCCTTCCAACAGATTCCCCCTCAATGGGGTTTCTATGGGCTCGGCTAGAGGCTGGATTGAACTAGAAGGTTGAGATGACCCTATCCGCCTCAATGCGGGTTGTGCAAAGGCCGCTGAGGCTCATCTGTGTTTTCTCCCCTGGCTCTTGTTTGACGCGAGGCGGCCCCGGACCCTTCGTGGGTCTGCCTTCGAACCTCGGTCTCTCGATCTTGGATCGAGCGGCTCGAGCCCCCAAGCCCCTTAGGGTTTGATAGGGGTCGGCCGTGTTTTCGCGCGTTACCCCGTCCTCAATTTCTGCAACCGGAGAGGCTGAGTTGACGATACTTGCTTCGATGGCTCGAGTGTCGTGCTCAATGAGCTCGCTAACGGGTATGTTCATGTGGAATCCGAATCCATCATTCACTGACGGGGTCGGTAGAGCCCTCATGTGGCATTCCACTACTCCTTAACCCGCCTCCCGACAGATGCCCGTGCCGTTCGTTGGGCTTAGGTGGCCCGTTGGCCTCTCCTCGATGGAGATTCTATGGGTTTGGCTTGGGGTTAGAATCGAACGAGAAAGGTCGAGATGTCCCTATCTGCTTCTGAGCGGGGTCGGGTAAGGCCGCTGGGGCTCATCTCGGTTTTTCTCCCCTGGCTCTGTTTGACGCGAGACAGCCTCAAGCCCTTTGTGGGCCGGCCTTCGAACCTCGGTCGGTCGCCGCTCATATTGAATGAGGCGGCTGCCACTTCGTGATGCGACACGAAGCGTTGAGATGTAGGGACTTGCATATGCAACATTTTGGATGTATAGATTTAGTGTATAACTTAATTGAAACGGAAGCGAGGATCGGTGACGTTACCTTGGTGGTATGAGCGATGGGAAGCTCCTACCAGACATGTCTGTGTGGGTCTCGGGTCCGATGTTTGCGATGAGGTTGGCGTAACTTGCATAAGCATCGCCGTTTTTCGTTTTTGTCTCTCGGCGGTGATCCGAGCCGCTCGATTGACTTAGGCAACCTAACAGCTTCTCCTCGAAGGAGGTTCTGTAGGGGTACCCCTCTGAACCCTTCTCGGGAAGGCGGGAGCTGAGGCTTGCGGTGTGGGGAACTATGAGTTTGATTACACTGGTGAACAAAAACTCTGTAGCCGTCGAGTCCCGTCGGTTCCGGCGTGTCCCCTCGGATTTCTATCAGCATTGATTCCGCATTTGCATCGAATAGGGGAAGGTAGAGAGTTTTTGTCCCAACCTTTCGCCTTTCCTCAACTGCTGAGCCCCTTCTTTAAATAGGGAGGGGGAGGGGAGTTCTCGTCCCACTCCCTCGCTAGCCTCTAAGCCGCTACCTATTCTCCTTCCTTTCCACTGAATGCAGCGGTTCCTAAGTAAGAGAGGGTAATGCCAGGGAGAGAAGAACTCACAGATCCGCTCATAAATCTAGAGCATGATGTCGAGCTGGAGGTCATCCAACATAGATGAGATGGTGTGGGCCGCCTTTGCTAAGGAGGGGCCACTGCTGCCGAAGGAGGAGGGGCACTGGAGGGTGCCGAGCGTCGTCAGCTTTGCCGTCATTTGTTGCGGCCTTCCTTCGGCAGGAGGTGCCCCCCGCCCAGACACCGTTGTCGGGGGTTGCGGCTAATGATAATGGAGAAGTCCCTGGACGCCCGACGGAGGCACCGTTGTCAGGGTTGCAGCTGATGATGATGGCGTAGTCCCTGGACGCCCCGGTGGAGGCGCCGTTGTCAGGGTTGCGGCTGATCACGATGGCACAGTTCCTAGATGCCTCGGCGGAGGGCACCACAATCACCGCCGTGGTGTTCGACGTTGCAGATGACGGTGCCTTCGAGGATCCCACGGAGCGGTAGGACGTCGCCGATGGAGAGCATGGCGCGACGACCGCAGTAGTACCCGTAGTAGGGCTGGTTAGAAACTGTATTTGAATAAGTTTGTGGGGGAGCCCCTGAGTGAACAGTCCTTTGTATTTATGAGTACATTAGTCCTTTTTGTGATGAAATCACTTTGTAAGCAGTGAATTTGTGGAAAAATGAACAAATTTTCTTCTTTTGTTGCGGCAAACAGCTTTTCAGCTTCCTCTTTTTGTAGAAGAGGTTTTGGTGCCTTTCAACCCTTCCCATGGCTCAGGTTGTAAAAGCTAGAAGTGCGGGTGAGTCAGTTCTGATCACGCTGGTGAGCAAGGAGGCCATAGCCGCTGGGGCATGTGTTTCCCACAGTCCTACCAGTTATACTCAGACTTTGTTCCCGACATTCTAGCCCTTAGGACTTGCCGTGAGAGAAAGAGGGAAGACTTAGAGAATGTTTGCAAAGGTGACACAGAGGGTGATTTGTTAGATAAATGTACTTATGTCAGCCCCCGAGTGAGGTCTGACCCCTTGCAGTTTGTAGAGGTCGGGTGTCACTAAGACCGGGGATTTCTGAAGGAAAAAACTAATAAGAAAAGTATGCATTTATTTAAGGGTAAAAACGACGTAGCTGCTCAATGTTCCAGGTGTTGGTGAAGACCTCGCCATCGATGGTTTTCAATTTGTAGGCACCTGGACGGAGTACTTCCGCGACAACATACGGTCCCTCTCAGGGTGGGGAGAGCTTGTGGCGGTCCTTATTGCTCTGCACGAGGCGGAGGACAAGGTCCCTGACGTTGAAGGTTCGGTCCCACACCCGTCGGTCGTGGTACTGTCGCAACGCCTACTGGTACTTGGCCGAACGGAGGAGGACGATGTCACAGGCTTCGTCTAGTTGGTCCATGGCATCTTGGTGGGATGCCTCGGCTCCCTGTTTGTCGTATGCTCTGATTCTTGGCGCTCCATAGTCAAGGTCCATTGGGAGGACGGACTCAGAACCGTAGACCATGAAGAAAGGTGTGTAGCCGATGGCCCGGCTGCGAGTTGTCCTCAGACTCCAGTGCATCGCAAGGAGCTCGCCGACCCAGCGTGCGCTGAATTTGTTCAACTGGCTGAAGATCCTAGGCTTGAGACCCCATAGGAGCATGCCGTCTAAGCGCTCGACCTGCCCATTCATCCAGGGGTGCGCGACGGCCACCCGATCGATTCGGATGTGCTGTTCATCGCAGAATCGAATGAATTTCTTGCCAGTGAACTGCGTGCCATTGTCTGTGATGATGGAGTTTGGTACCCCGAAGCGATGGATGATGTTGAGGAAGAACAGCACAGCTTGCTCGGACTTGATTGCGGAGATCGACCAAGCTTCGATCTATTTTGTGAACTTGTCTATGGTGACAAGCAGGTGGGTGTAGCCCCCGGGCGCCTTTTTGAGAGGCCCAACCAGGTCGAGCCCCCAGACCGCGAGGGGCCACGTGATGGGGATCATCTGGAGTGCCTGGGCCAGAAGGTGAATCTACCGAGCATAGTACTGACACCCTTCACAGGTGCGTATGATTTGCTCGGCGTCGGCTACTAGAGTGGGCCAGTAGAAGCCCTGTCGGAATGTGTTCCCAACAAAGGCTCTCTGCGTGGCATGGTGACCGCAGACCCCACCATGGATGTCGCTTAGCAGAAGTCTTCCCAGTTTGACGGGGATACAGAGCTACAGGATCCCGGTGTGGCTCCGTTTGTAGAGTTCGCCCTCTACAAGAACGAAGGGTTTGGCGCGACGTGCGAGCCGTCAAGCCTCCGTCTTGTCCGTCGGCAGCGTGTCATGGAGGATGTAGTCGAGGTAGAGTGTTCTTCAATCATCCGAAGTGTCAGGCTCTGTTCCTGGATCCTCTTCAAGTTCCATGACATCGGGACCGGGCGGAGCCGTCAGTTGGTCAGCCCCCGAGGCTGGATTAGATGGGCCATCGTCGTCCCGCTCTGACCCTTCATAGCGCACCAAGGGTTTGTGTTGGTCGCTGGCGAAGACGCCCATCGACACCAGCTCTTGACCGGACGCAGCCTTCGCGAGTGTGTCGGCCACCTCGTTGTGGCGCCTCGGGATGTGATTAAGTTCGAGGCCATCGAACTTGTCCGCCGTCGGACTTCTTGGCAGTACACAGCCATCTTGGCGTCGTGGCAGCTTGACTCCTTCATAACTTGGTTAACGACCAGCTGAGAGTCACCCTGAATGTCAAGGCATCGGATGCCCAAGTCGATGGCGATGCGCAGGCCGTTGACGAGTGCTTCGTATTCAGCCACATTATTTGATGAGGGGAAATGGAGCCGAACCATGTACCTCATGCGGACCTCGAGGGGTGATACAAAGACCAGCCCCATGCTGGCACCCTTCTTCATCAACGACCCATCGAAGTACATCGTCCAATACTCTTGATTGATGACCACCGGTGGCATCTGGACCTCGGTCCATTCCGCGATGAAGTCAGCCAACACCTGGGACTTGATCGCCGCTCGGGGGGCATACGAGATGCCTTGATCCATCAGCTCAAGTGCCCACTTTGTGGTTCTTCCTATGGCATCCTGGCTATGGACGACCTTGCTGAGGGGGAACGACGTCATGACAGTCACAGGGTGTGACTCGAAGTAATGGCGTAGCTTCCTCTTGGTGATGAGGACGGCGTATAGGAGCTTCTGGATTTGGGAGTAGTGGGTTATGGAGTCGGACAGTACCTCGCTGATGAAGTACATAGGGTGCTGCACCTGAGGGCATGCCCCTCTTCTTCCCACTCTACTACCAGGGCGGCGCTGACCACTTAGGTGGTGGCCGCTATGTATAGCAGGAGGGATTCTCCGTCGCTTGGAGGAACTAGGACCAGGGGTTTTGTTAGAAGTAGTTTGACCATGTCAAGCGCCTCCTGGGCCTCGATTGTCCACTCGAAGCGGTCGGCTTTCTTCAGGAGTCGATAAAGGGGGAGTCCTCGTTCGCCGAGGCATGAAATGAATTGGCTAAGGGTGGCGAGGCACCCTGCGACTCGCTGAACCCCCTTTATGTTCTAGATCGGGCCCATCCTTGTGATGGCTGAGATTTTCTCCGGGTTGACTTCGATGCCACGCTCGGAGATGATGAAGCCGAGCAGCATGCCCCTCAGGACCCCAAAAACACACTTCTCGGGATTGAGTTTGATGCCATTTGCCCAGAGTTTCATGAAGGTTTGCTCAAGATCGGCGACAAGGTGGCTAGCCGGTTCAAACTTAACTACGATGTCGTCGACGTAGGCCTGAACGGTTCGCCCAATGAGGTCCCTGAAGCAGTTGAGCATACAGCGCTGGTAAGTAGCCATAGCATTCTTTAGACCGAATGGCATTGAGATGTAGCAGAATGATCCGAAGGGGGTGATAAAAGATGTCGCGAGTTGGTCGGACACTCTCATCGCGATTTGGTGGTAGCCGGAGTACGCATCAAGGAAGCAGAGGGTTTCGCACCCTAAGGTAGAATCGACTATTTGGTCTATGCATGGCAAAGGAAACGGGTCCTTTGGGAACACCTTGTTGAGACCCATGTAGTCGACACACATCCTCCATTTCCCGCTCTTCTTTCGTACAAGAACGGGATTTGCTAACCACTCTGGGTGGTGTACTTCCCTGATGAATCCGGCGGCCAACAGTTTTGCCATCTCTTCACCGATGGCCCTGCGTTTTTCCTCGTCGAAGCGGCACATGCGTTGCTTCACTGGCTTAGAGCCTGGGTGGATTTTCAAGGTATGCTCGGCGACCTCCCTCAGGATGTCTAGCATATCCGAGGGTTTCCACGCAAAGATGTCTTTGTTGTCACGGAGGAAGTCGATGAGTGCGCTTTCCTATTCAGAGGAGAGCGTGGTACCAACGTGTACCATTTTACCCTCAGAGCTGCTGGGATCTATGAGGACCTCCTTGGAGCCCTCTGTCGATTTGAACGACCCGATTGATTTCTTCACGTCGAGCGCTTCTTCGGAGACCTCCTCCTTGAGAGCGGCGAGTTCCCCGGAGGCGACGATTGTTGTGGCGTGGCCGCAGCACTCGACCTCGCACTCGTAGGCCCTCTGGAAGGAGGTGCCGATGGTGATGACCCCATGGGGGCCCGCATCTTCAGCTTGAGGTATGTGTAGTTGGGGACAGCCATGAACTTTACGTAGTATGGTCGTCCCAAGATGGCGTGAAAAGTTCCGGGAACCCAACCACCTCGAAGGTGAGGGTCTCGGTCCTGTAATTGAACTGATCCCCAAAGGTGATGGGCAGATCGATCTATCCTAGTGGCATGGCCGGTTTCCTAGGCACAATGCCATGAAAAGGTGCTCGGGTTGGGCGGAGGTTCGTCCGGTCGACGCCCATCTCGTCGAGCGTCTTGGCGTACATGATGTTGAGGCCACTGCCTCCGTCCATCAGTACTTTCGTGAGCCGCTTTGGGCCGACGATCAGGTCGATGACAAGCGGATACCTCCCTGGGTGCGGGATAGTATCTGGATGGTCGGTCCGGTCGAAGGTTATGGCGGACTCCGACCACCAGAGGAAGGGAGGTGTGGCCGGTTGGGCCGTGTAGACCTCACGACATGCGACCTTCTGACGGCGTTTGGAGTCATAGGCCGCTGACCCCCCGAAGATCATAAGGTAGCCATTTGGCGTTGGAAAGTCATCGTCCTTCTCCTCGGCATCATCCGCAGCGGGGTAGGTTCCTTCCCCTGCTCCCCTTTGTTGGCGCTTCTGGCCAAGAACTTCCACATGAGGCCGCAGTCCTTGAGCAGATGTTTTATGGGAAAGGTGTGGTTCGGGCATAGCCCTTTGAGCATTTTTTCAAAGTGATTTAGAGTGCCCTCAGTAGGCTTCCGACTAGCCTTGTGGTCGGCAGTAGCCACGAGCGAGTCCTCGCGCCGTTGCTTCTTATTCTTTCTCTTGGTGGAATGATTGGAGGCGCCTTGCCGATACCCTCATCCCACCTTGCCTTGCCCTCAAGGCGATCGAAGATCACTCCGATCGCCTCTTCTCTTGAGGCGTGGCTGGTGGTGATATCCAGGAGTTCCTTGGTGGTTTGTGGGCCCTTGCGTCCCAGCTTATGCACCTAGGACTCACCGGTCGTCCCAGACATAGGAAGGCTCCTATCACGTCGGCGTTGGCGACGTTAGGGAGCTCGTTGCACTACCAGGAGAAGCATTGGATGTACCCGTAGAGGGTCTCACCGGCCTTCTGACGGCAGTTCTTGAGGTCCCATGGGTTCCCAGGGCATTTGTACGTGCCCTGGAAGTTTCCCACAAAGACCTCCTTTAAATCCGCCCAACTCTAGATTGTGTTGGACGGCAGGTGTTCCAACCATGCCCGGGCTGAATCGGCCATGAATAGTGGAAGGTTGCGGATAATGAAGTCATCATTATTTGTACCACCGGCTTGACAAGCAAGCCGATAGTCTTCAAGCCAAAGCCCGGGGTTTGTCTCCCTGGAGTACTTAGGGATGTTGGTAGGTGGTCGATACCTTGGTGGGAATGCAGCGTTGAGGATGTGCCGGCCGAAGGCCTGAGGGCCTGGCATGCCGGGGCTTGGGCTCCGGCCCTCGCCGCTATCGTATGTAGCGTCTGCCGTGTCGAGGATGATAGCCGCGGCGCACTCCTTCCCTTGGGTCGCTTTAGGTGCGCCTGTGGGCGTCGATGGTTCTGTGTGCGTCGCGGTCACGGCCGAGACGCTGATGTATCTGGTCGCAACGTGCTACCCACCGCCTTGTGGTGCTTGGTGGACCGATGCATCCCTAGCGGGACGTACTGAGGGCGTACACTGGCTGGTGTTGAGCTCGCATCGTCGAGACAATGAGCTTTCCGCCTGCTGTGCTGCCACACGCTCGAGCAGTGTGCGGATTTCATGGTGGGCCCGGCGATCCTCGGGCGTTGTGGCCTCTGGAAGGCCATGGAGCAAGGCCATGGCAGCGGCAATGTTCTGGCTCACCCGAGCGAAGCGAGGAAGGGTTTCATCATCGGCGATGATCCTTCGGTTCATGTCGCGGGCTACGGAGCGTGCGTGCCCACCGTCTCCGTGGCGTTCAATCTCCCGATCCACCAACGCGTATTCCTGAACAAGCTATTGTCCGGCCTCATTGATCTCCCATTTTTGGGCTTTTAGCTGCTCCACCCCTACGTGGGATGGGGCCACTGTTCTTCCTTCGATTTCATCGCCGAGGTTGCCCACCGGGGTGACCTCCTTCTCAGAGGCGCTTTCGACATGTCCCTCGGAGGTTTCTGCCATGAAGCATTCCCGGGAGGGATGATGGCTCCTCCTGCCGGAGTCAGAGCTAGAGTTCGACCCTGGACCCTCAGTGAGGAGGCCGTGGAGGGATTCTATGACACTTTCGATCATCCCCACGAACTCGTTGTTCGCGGGGGACGGGATCACGTGCTGGACCACAAGGTGGCTTACGGTCGCCACGTCGTTGCGGAGACCGAACGGAAACGCCATCGAGGCGCTCCATGCGGGGCGTTTGGGAGAGAGGGTGAGGCGGCGTGGGGCCTCCCTAGACGGCTGGGGTCCAGGGGAGACGCCGGGCTAGCCCTCAAGCCTCCGGTAGCCGAAGCCAATGGAGGGGAGAGATTGGATGGTGAGATGGGCCAATGCCAACTCTCCTCCCACCATGACCATGAAGTCTAGGTCACCAAAATGCACGTGTGCACCCGGAACCCAGCTGATTGCGTGGTTAGCCATCCGAGGCCTGATTTGGAACGCGCAAAGGCCCCTACCTGGCGCGCCAACTGTCGGTGTTTCAAACAAACACTGGCTAGTAAATTTATAATTATTGCGCGTTAGGCCCGGATGGTGCACTAAAGGACACAAGGTTTATACTGGTTTGGGCTGAATGTCCCTACGTCCAGTCTGCTGCTGCTCGTGTTATTAGTGCCGAAATAGGTTCGTAGTAGGGGGCACAAACGGTCGAGAGAGGGAAAGGTCCCAAGTCTCTGATGGAATGGTCGAAGAGGATGCCATGAGCTTGGTCGCTGCTTGGCCATGTGTGATGTGTGTTGTTCAGTTGTGTTAGTCGATCTCTCTATGAGCTTATCCGTTCCTTTAGCGGGTGCCCTGCCCTCCCTTTTATAGACCAAGGGGGAGCAGGGGTTACATGTTGGAGAAAGGAGAAAAACCAGAGGCCAAGAAGCCCCTCCAAAGGTGTTGGGCCCTCCTTTTCCACTGAGCCAACCTCGCTGACATGGCCAGATGGTGTCAGGGATTGGCACGTTCACCGGACGCTTGTGTGCTGACGACGCCATGCCCTTACTGGATCAGCAAGTGGTCACATCCCGTCCCACCTCTCTGAGCGGCGTGTCGGACAAGGGTGTTGACCTGTAGCCCTGTGGGGAGCGGATGGCGCGGTGACTATACGTTCATCACTGTAGAGGGCGCGAGTCTCTTCTTGGACCATAGTGGTTGTCGTATGTCTATGTCAGGTTCCGCGTCCAAGGGCTGAAGGCGGCGCCTACAACACTATTTGGACTCTGCCACGCCTAGAATGGCCTAAAATGCCTGTCCCGTCGTACCCTGAAGGTACCTTCCTACAACGGTGCAGGGCATGGTCCTTGGCACTACGTTTGACTTGAATGTCCTGTCGTACCTTGTGCTCATCATTATGAAGGAGCAGGTGTAATCGTTGGGCGAGGCGGACTCTGCCCCCGACGGTCGGGCAAGGTGGAGCCTGTCCTCAGCCGTTGGGTGAGGCGGACTCTACCCCCAGCCATCGGGCAAGGCGAAGCCTATCCTCAGTCGTCGGGTGAGGCGAGACCAGTCTTCCGTCGTTCGGACAAGAAATGCAGTAGCGTTCTCGTCTGATCGGAAGTATCAATGTTCGATGGTCATTGGTTCCACCTCATTAGGTACCCCGGTATTAGGTCCCCGATAGTAGCCCCCGAGCCCCCAGGTGATTTGGGCAAGAATCGCTCGGGGTGTGTTTTGGTTCGCCAGAGGGTGTAGCCCCCGAGCCCCTGGGTGATTCGGGCAGAATCGCCCGGGGTGTTTTGGTTCGCCAGAGGGTGCGCGCAAGCGCACCCGATGGGTGTAGCCCCCGAGCCCCCGGGTGATTCGGGCAGAATCGCTCGGGGGGTGTTTTGGTTTGCCAGAGGATGCGCACGAGCGCACCCGATGGGTGTAGCACCCGAGCCCCCGGGTGGTTCGGGTTGAATCACCCGGGGAGTGTTTCGGACCCTTCGTGGGTAAGGCTATTAGACTCGGTTTTCGTCAACTACAAAGCTTTAAGGGAACCCTGGTATCCCATTCATGGGGATTTCATCCAGGGTCTGCCTAGCTAGGGCTTGACCATGGAACGAGGCCCTAATGATGCTCAGCGTACCTGCGTCTTAGTCGCTCGCGGTCCTGTGCCTCGTTGGTATGGCCTAAAGTGCCCGTCCTATTGTACCCTAATGGTACCTTCCTACAGCGGTGCAGGGCATGGTCATTGGCACTACGTTTGACTTGAATGTCCTATCATACCTTGTTCTCGTCATTATGAAGGAGCAGGGTGTAATCGTCGGCGAGGCGGACTCTGCCCCCGGCCGTCGGGCAAGGCGAAGCCTGTCCTCAGTTGTCAGGCTCGGCGGGACCTTCCCTCGAACGACCGACAAGGTGGAGCCCACCCTTGGGGGTCGGGCGAGGCGGAGACCACCCTCGGGGATGGGCGAGGCAGAGCCAGCCCTTAGCTATCGGGTGAGGCAGA
The DNA here is from genome assembly GCA_904845875.1 of Miscanthus lutarioriparius. NCBI lineage: Eukaryota > Viridiplantae > Streptophyta > Magnoliopsida > Poales > Poaceae > Miscanthus > Miscanthus lutarioriparius. The sequence goes on from CAJGYO010000003.1 coordinate 22,384,144, forward strand.
GCCTAGCTCTCGGAGGTCGGGCGAGGCGGAACCAGTCTTCCGTCGTTCGGACAAGAAACGCAATAATGTTCTCGTCTGATCGAAAGTATCAACGTTCGATGGTCATTGGTTCCACCTCATTAGGTACCCCGGTATTAGGTCCCCGACAAGCATATTGCGGCGTTCGTCGCCCTATGTGAGGGGTTCCTAGGGATTAGTCCCCACTTCAATTTGTGGTGGTATTTCTTTGCCGTCAACCTATCAAAGAAGCGGGTTGGGAAGCAAGAGCTGAGCATGCCGATGGGATGTGCCAGCATTCATCTGCGCAACAACCGAGCGAACGACTACCCGTTGATGCGCCTATCGACCTCCAACAAGAGGTGGCATTTGTAGTGGTTTTACGTCAAGGACGACGTGGCCACCCCCTTGCCGGTGTTCTCCAGGCGCATCATCGAAGAGGTCCTAGGGCTATGGAAGTGGGGTG